>JAGKTI010008071.1:0-13144 GCA_018397915.1 Birgus latro | reverse complement strand
ATGGATATCTTCACCTGTCGTAATCCATGTGCTGGTACACCTGTCTGCCTAAGTATCTGTTGCATTATGTATACAGAAATACAGGAAGTGCAAGAAAGTTTCCTAATACAGTAGTTGTTCGTGATGTAAATACTGGAATATGGTACACAGGCAGCCCAATTCCACCTGTGTCTGAAGCAAATATTGGATTGTGGTGTGTGCAACAGGTGTCCTCGTTTGAACAGCCTGGCCTTGTATGGATCTTTGGGTCGAGAGTGGAGACCAGCTGAAGAACGGAGGAGAAAAAAGGGGCGAGAATGTCTATAATGCGGCCACGGTCACGATCCTTATATGGCAGGGGCGGGGGGGGGGGGAGTAGACGGGAAGATAGGGAAGAAGGGGAGAACGGAGATAGGTAGGGAAGAGAGGGGAGAAATGGGAAGTAGCTGTATGTAGGTAAGGAAGGGATAGGTACCGTATATAGACAAATACACACACACACATACACACACAATTATCATTAACAAAATCCTTCGTGACCCCATCTTTATAGGCATCTGTCCTTGATCTTAGATATTTTCCGTACTCCAAACAGTCCCCCAGGTAGGTAATGCATAAAGCTTAAAGGCAAAATCACGGTTGACTAATATCCGAATTTATCAATATTCTTTATTTATAGATCTAATATACTGTCAACCTACTTTATGAACAGGGCAAGGATGATAGTTATTGAGTGGAAGGTGGAGTGAAGGAGGTATGGATTGCTGGTTGAGAGAACTGAGGATGGAATGGAGGCGGGCGGAAAGAAAAGAGAAGGAAAAAAAGAGGAAAGGCAGCGCGTGATTGTCGGATTGTTAGACGGAGAAAGGTGATGAATGGATGACGGGAGGCGAGAGTGGAGGGACGAGATTACGGATGTTGAGGTGAGGATGGGTTAATGGAGAGGGATGTAAGATTGTGATGAGCGGGTAAATGGAAAGAAGAGAACTGGTGAAGGGAAAAAAGGAGAGCGAGGGAAGAGGAGGACCAATTAGCCCCTTCAGTACCGTGACATCTTTTCTTTTTTTTTTTTTAATCACCAGATTTGTCCAGTCCAGGAGAGGCCTAGTGAACACTGGAAGGGTTAGATATACCTTTACCGTTTCATTTCGAGGATACTATACTAAGCTGATTAAAATAGTTTGGTAACAACAGCAATGAAAAAGACATGCACGGGTTCATGGGCTTGGGAAAGGAAGGGAGTGGAGTGAAAAGAAGCTTAGATGAAAATAAAGTGAATAAACCAGATATAACTATGTAACCCCTGTGAAAGAAAGGAAAGAAAATACTTGATGGATGAAAGTATGTATGTAAATGGAGGGGAAGTTGGAATGAAGAAAAAAGATAACAAATCGTAATAGATATCCGAATGGGCGGTAACCAACATAGGTCTGCGGTTGTGGTCTGTAGGCATCTTAAGAATTATGGCGGTGTCCTTGTGTAGGTGGAGGTGGATGTGCAGGAATTTAAGGGAGAATGGGGAGAGGGGGTGCCGAAAGGGAGATTATAGAGATGGAAGAGGGAAATGGGGTGACGTGAGGGAGAGAACAGAGATGGAGGAGAGAGGAGAGAAAGGGGATGAAAGGGTGGGAATGGAGATGGTAAGGTAAAGGATGTGTAGAAAAATGAACCTAGTGAGGAGGGAGGGAGGAAAGTGAGAGACGGTAGAGACAAGAGGAAGAGACGGGAAGGGAAACAAGAGGGAGAGGTGGGGGAAAGAAAAGTATATGTGAAAAAGAGAAAAGAGTGGGATGAAGTGAGCGAGAGAAGAAATATATTGATTATTCAAACAAAGGAGGTTGAAGAAACAAGAGGGGAGCGGGGTGGGCGACAGAAAAGTACAGGAAAGTGCGAAAAAGAATGAGAGAGAGAAAGAGTGAGTGAGTGGATTTACAGCCTGTCACGTACCGTAGGCCTTCTCGTATATACATCCAGGCTCACCCATATTGTGTGTGCGTGCGTGTGCGTGTGTACGCGCGCACGAGGGTGTATTGTAAATATCAGAAACATTCGAATGTTTATTTTTACGATGTCAAAGTCCTTATATGTTAGGATTTTTATGCTTTGTTATGTGATGTAGTTTTGAGAGAGAGACCAGGATATGTAGGCTAGGCAAGTGTGCTTGTTTACTGTGTGTGTGTGTGTGATATGTAGAGTAAGCAAGTGTGCTTGTTTAGTCTGGTGTGTGTGCATGCGTGCGTGCGTGCCTGAAAGAGTTTCTGATGGGTTTATTTCGTGTTGTTCTTTTGTTTTTCCCCACTGAGTTGCGTTTGTGGTTTTGTGCTTTTTGGGTCTGATTGTTTTTTGTTTGCTGTGTGTGTGTGTGTATTTTTTTTTAAAGAAATTATGAATTGGGACTGGGGTGTAAAACAGAAACTAATATTAGCAGAGGAGCAAGAAAGTGACAGTGTGTAAGAGTTTTGATTAGTGTGTGTGTGTCTGTGTGTGAATATAAGCAGAGAGGCTGATTAACTGTAAATAAAAGTAACTCGATGGTCCTTTTTGACTAACCCTTCCTCCGTCACCCTTATTTATATGCCGACCCAGATAATTCCGCCCTGTCACCAACGCAATTAACTCTGGTAATGACCTCGTGGATTTACCATGATTGTCTTGTATTAATCCACCCCAGCCGCTTGCACATCCAACCCAATAAAGGATTTTGATGAAAGCTGGGATATTTCGTCGCCAGTTTAATTAATCTTTGAAATAGCAACGTGGATATAGTGCTATTGCTTTGTATGAATATTTTGGCTGTCATGATTATCTTCAGGTTAATAAAATAACGTGCTGGGCCAAAATATACCTGCGTGGTGTAACGTGCTGGGCCAAAATATACCTGCGTGGTGTAATTACCGTAGTTGTTAAAATTACCTCTTGGGTGTACTATGGTAGGCATGTATTAAATCCCTTAACTTTTTTAATCTTATAAATAAAATTGGCTTTTATTATTTATGTTGATTAATGGGCAAGATAATATAAAGTGATCGTAGTGAAGAATTTAATGTTTTTTGTTATCTCTTCGGTTGTCGGGTTTTCTAAGTTAAAAAAAATAGCCTGGTAGTAGTAGTAGGAGTAAAATATAAAGGTCACGAGATCCTTTACATGAATATATACTGGCAGTTGTTTGTAGATACTGCCTCACTCCATCTTTTAACCCTCCCACTTTTTTTTTTTTTTTTTAATGCCTGTTGGTGTCAGAGGTCATAGCTAAAGAAGGGCCTCTCTCAGTGACGGAGTTAGTAAAGGATATGTGCAGTCCCCCTGGTTCGAAGAGCCGTAGTCTGAATAAAATAGTTTGGAAATGGCAAGAATATAAGTAGACATGGCAGTAAGGGGGGTGAGTGGGAATTAGGGTAGTGTGATGATGATAGCCAGAATGTTGTCACCTGTGAGTTTAACCCATTCACTCTGATGACATGTTTTTAAAATTTATTATCGCTACCTCCAGTCGATCATTATTCACTTTAGCGAGAAAAATCAGTTTGTCAAGGGACTACTGGAGACTTTCTAACCTTGACACTGCAGATGGTTCGTCCAGTGTTAAGAAAATCGCCTGGAGGTAACAAGGATAAAACATTAAAAAAAACCGTCATCTGATTGAAGAGGTTAATGGAGATAGATTCACTTTCAGAGCGATTTTTATGTATGTTTTTCTGACGTTAACTTGGGTGAAGGAAAGTATCGTATTGAAATAGTAATAAGTTTTCTGTCTGCCTCTGAACTGAATAATTGAAGATGTTAGCTATAGGAGAATATTATACCAAGTTCTCAATTCTCTGTCAAATCGTCAATCGACACAGCTTTTACCGCACCGCTGGATTGCTCTGAACTGAATTATCTTCCTACGTTAGCCGGTAAAAAAAAAAAAATGCTCGTGTTTGGCAGCCATAGTGTTACGTCACTAGTATGGTCGATGGAATGAGTCACGGTGCGGATTGCTTGAGTCGATAGTAAAAGCCATGGAGAGAAAATTTTTACAGACACATTGAAATAGTTCTGAAGATACAGTTGTTTCAGCCCGACTTCGACCCTGTAAAAGTCATGTGTATTTAATGAGCCGTGCTGACATTATACCCACATACCGAAGAGACAACAGTTTTTGCCCGACTTTGACTTTATTCAGATGCACTTTTACCAGAAGTTGTATGTTTATGGGAAGCCAATTTTAGTATGTGACTGCATTGTTAAATAAATCGTCTTCGAGAGCCTTATTCTCTTTTTCCTCAGTGATTGTTTTGTCTGTTAAACCATTACAATAGACAGTCGTGTTTTCAGTGTTCAGGCGAATTACAGTACCTTACCGGGTATTTTTTCTTTATTGTCAGTCATTTAACCGTAGGGTCAAGTAGCCAACCGATCATGGAAGCAGATGGCAGTGTTGTAATAGCTGGTATTGGTAATGGGTTCCTTTATTCCTCCGGCAGTCAGTTAACCTTTCAGTCAAGTGTGGGATGATGGCAGTGGCTGTGGTGTTGTATGTTTACTTTGTTAATTGGTTCATTTGTTCGTTCGTCAGTTGGCCCCTCAGTCCAGTGCCATAATATGTAACTGAAGTAGGTATGGTGTTGTGAGTGNTGAGTGAGTCAGTTGGTCAGTCAGACTGGTCGGTACAAGTCAGCAGCTGTTGTTGTGCCCTCTGGCTGGGCTGACTCACCTACCGTTCCTCCCCCCCCTCTCCCTCTCCCGCTTTCCTCCCTCCCTCCCCCACCTTGGTTCCTCCCTCCCATTCCTCAGTCTCCCTTTTCTTCCAGCTCCCCCTCCCCAACTTCCTACCTCCCTGTCTCCCCTTCACCCCTCCAATCTATCCTACTTCATCCCTCTTCCTGCTTCATCCCTCCTCCTTTTCTTCCTTCATTCCTCCTCTTCCTTCACCCTCCATTATCTCCCCCACCTTCCCTTCCGTCCCCTCAACCCCCTGCTTCTCCCTTATTTAGACTGCTTGAGGGAGGGAGGGGCGCAGGAGACGAAGGAGGAGAGAATAGATGAGGTGGAGAGAAGGGCGGGGAAGAGAGTAGGAAGAAATAAAGGAAGAGAGATGGGATGAAGGGAAAGAAGACAGGATGAGGAGGAAAGAGAAATGGGGATAAGAGAAGGAAAGAAAACTGTGATGGGTGATAGAGGGAGAAAAGGTAAGTCGGCTAGAATAAGAATGTGAAATGATAGTGATAATGATACCGGTGAACTAATATTAAAGGCGATGTTAACCTTATCATGATCATCTTTATCATTATTATTATTATTACTATATTATCATTTTCCTTGTCACGGGCAGATGATTTTATTCAGCTTATGGGTTACCTCTTACTGAAGGAGTTGGTGAAGGATACATGTAACCATTTCAGTTAAACAAGTGTCTCGTGAGCAGAACAGAATCAAGCGGTGGTAGCAAGAATGATGTAAAAGACAGTCGTATTGAAGAGGTTAAGCCAGAGACCATCCTCTTCCCTTGGCAACCTTCACTGCGATTGCAGAGTGAGAGCGGGGTCATAAACTCATGTTTAGCAACATTTGTCATCATGTTTATTATTTTATCATTTACAGAGATAATTTATGACCCCGTCGCTATACGAATAAAATCGAGTTAGCAGTAATAATACAAACATCGTCTTGGGGGTGAGAGACCGGGTTAGGGACCGTATTCTCGTTAGCTTGAGAGATTCACAAGCACACCCTCCTGACCAGTTTATTTCTGCATAGGGCGCGTTAATATTCTTTTCCATTATGTAAATTATGGCAGTATTAACCCACTAAGCTCGAGGATTTCTTTTTCTGTTCTTGCTTTCACCTGACGATTGTATTCTAAGAAAAATCAGGATACCTTTTCGACCTGTGGGATTGAGATATAGCTGTAATAAATGACCTTCGGTACATGAGGCCATTCCATTGTTGAAATAAATCGTCTGGTTGCAACATGACTAAACTCAGATATCAGTCGTATTCAAGGGGTTAAGCAGATAATTAACTTAAGCCGAGGTGTAATAAGGAATGTACATAATTGAATCTCTAAGGAAGATCTGCTAGAAAGCCTCCAAAGCCAGTGAGAATACGTGCCTAGAAGTGACAGGGTTTGGGTGGGGTGACTGACATTTGGTGACGGGATGGCGCCTTATAAACCACACTCTACTCCACCTCTGTCTCACCTGCATACGTTTGCTTACCTGTGAGTAGAGCTTTAAATTATACAGTACGGTATCAGTTCCTTACTGTTCACTTTTAATTTGTCTTGGAATTGCCATCTTTCCCTTTTGAACTGTGTGATGTGGCAAGATTCCAACACAAGACTATAATGCTAGTCACGAAGCACTACAGGTGTAGAATGAGTGTAGAGCCGCAGTATTGTCATGTTTGCTACGGGGAATGTGCTGCAAAATGAAGTTCTCCAGGTTAAGGTGGACGAAATACACCGTAGTGATTGATGTTAGTCTGTACTCCGGTATCACCTTCGGCTCTGAGGGGAACTCGATAGTTACACAAGACAAATAAATATAACAATGATGATGGTAATGAATATAACAGTTTTGCATAGATGACGATTGACCGACATCGGGACTGAAGTGTTCAGCGTAAGATGGGAATGTAAGGAGTATATTATTTTTCATCAATAAGCTGATTTATTAGTGCTATTGACTAAGGCAGGACCGCATCACGTAAAATGGTTCTGTGAAAAATATATGAGTTTGCATATATAAATGTTTAAATGAACTAATTGCCGTTAAGCTGCTTCCTGTATAATCTGTTTGAAGGAAGTTAGAGTTGATACAAATACTAAACAGACTGGCAGTTAATAACTCATCTACATCACCGTCTCTTGGATGGATGTACGTACAAAATAACATTAGGACAAAACTCTCCATATGCAAGAAGGTGGGGTTGCAAGAAGTATATCAGCTTGCTTAAACAGTGGGAGTGACTGCTATTTTAGGCCATGTTAGAAGGTACGATTGTGAGGAGTATATCAATCTGCATACTCAAAATCACCTGTATAACTAATTAGGGGTGACCTGCAACCCCGCCATCTGTGTGAAGGAACTACGTGAACATTAAACGCAGACAAAGTGACTAGGTCAGAACTGCTCCACATATGAGATTGTAATTGTGTGGTTGTCATCAGTTTGCATAAAGAAACTGGGTGACATTAAGAGGTGATGCATATAGGACGGTGGGGTTGCAAGGAGTGAACCAGTCTGCATATAGGCTACAAGAGAATTGCATAAGGAACTAGGGTACGACCGCTCCAAATGGTAACAGCTGAATAATAAGTGGTGTAAACTGTGCCTGTGATCCATTTTCTCTCTGCCAGTTTTTGAATGATTTTGTCTGTTTAGATAGCCACATGCAGCACAATGCAGCAATCAGCACATGTTGTATTACAGTAGTGTTGCAGACAGACAGGTGTAACTTGCCTTATGACACCAGTAGGTCGTCATGATCATCACAGTGCTGATATGCTACTTTATATACTGCAAATATTGAGATGAGTAATTATTAGTATTAACTGCGTGTGGGGTCCGTCAAGGTTCACCCAATCACGGCTTGGTATTCAAGTTAAGGGCGTGGTTCAGTTTCGCCAGGTTAAATTAAAGGACTAAATAGTTTTAATCTGAAGTTTCATTTATTTGTGAAAATTTATTATTCGTTTGTTGATATCCTCATTATTGTGGCGCACTCGTGTGTTTATTCAGGCTAACATAAATTTCTGTTTTACCTGAGAAGTTCTAGCTGTTAGTGGGTTTAACAGTATCTCGTCTTTTATTCTCTTTACTCTCTCTGTCATGGTATTTGATGCAGGTTATCATTTGTTTTGTTCAGCAGCGACATCCTGACAGCCAGAGGATTAATGTATAGTTATTGCCCACAGTTTGATGCCTGCTGCCTTGTTATACCTATGTTCTCGTGGTGCTGGTAAGTTATACGATGTTTATTCCGCTAATTTAATGATGGTGGTGTAGGTATCGTGTGATGATTAGCGGCCGACCTTGGTACCTTGCCCTATATGGACCTCCTTAGCCCTGCCTACCCTATCTCACTCCTTCCCTCTCCCTCTGCTAACAGTTCTTTCCTCCACTCCATGTCTGCTGTTAATTTTATTGATGACAGGAAGCAAAATGAGTCATTGGATATAGGTAGTTGTAAAGTGGTGCACATGCGAAGGTACGACTCGTCTGACACACCATTATATATTGAGTACCGATACAGTATATTGTTAGTGTGTTCTGACCCATATAATGAGAAACTGTAAATTTAGTACCGTATTTAACATCCTACTACCCCTCTGTCCCTGTGTGTCTGCTCTTATCTTTCAGCTGTTGGTCTCTGCTGGATCATCCCACTTCCATTTTTCCTCCGCCATCCTCTTTTCCCTTAAATTCTTCCTATTGTCTCTCCCTCTCCACCAATCCTTCCATCATTCCTTCCTTCCTTTACTTGTCTGTTCCTCCCACCTCTTTTCCTTACTGCCATTTCTTTTCTCCCCTGACCCCTTCCTCATTCTTCATTCATTATCTCTGTCCTTTCCATCCCTACACCTCGTCTTTCAATCCTCCCACTTTGTACACCTCCATTCCTCTTTGCCTCAGTTCACCCTCCTTTCTAGTCATTCGTTTTTCCTTTTTCATCTAGTCACTCTCCCTCTCCCTCCCCGACCCTCTCTCGTACTCAGTCACCACCCGCCCATGGTCATGTTTACTCTCCATTCCCTTTCCTTTTTCCACTATCTCGATGGCCTTAGTTTCAACTTTTATAATATTTTCTTTCTTCCGTCCTTGTGTGTCGCCGCCTTTATTCTTTGTTGATTCTTCATATTAAATCCTTCACTACCATGATGTCATTTGTTGTATATTTTTAGTAATTTGTTTTATTCAGCTTAGGAGAGATCTTTCGAAATGGAGGGGTTAGAGTAATCAGTAACCCCTTCAGTACGCGTTTCCCTGAGCATAATGACTTGTCTTAACAAAAATGAATTAAAACTTCATCGTAGTGTGATTTGTTTTTTTTTTTGCTCTTCTCTTGCCTCTTCCCGTTCTTCTTCCCTTTCCCCTTCCCTCTTTCCCCCCCCCTCCTGTTTTCCCTCTTCTTCCGTTTCTTCCCTTGCCCCTTCCTTTTCTTCTATTGCCCCTTCCTTTTCTTCTCTTGCCCCTCCCTGTTCTTCTTCTCTTGCCCCTCCCTGTTCTTCTTCTCTTGCCCCTCCCTATTCTTCTTCTCTCGCCCCTCCCTGTTCTTCGTCTCTTGCCCCTCCCTTTTCTTCATCTCTTGCCCCTCCCTTTTCTCCTTTTGCCCCTTCCGTCTCTTTCTCCTCTTGCCCCTTCCGTCTCTTTCTCCTTTTGCCCCTTCCGTCTCTTTCTCCTTTTGCCCCTTCCGTCTCTTCTCCTCTTTCCCTTCCGTCTCTTTCTCCTTTTGCTCCTTCCGTCTCTTTCTCCTCTTGCCCCTTCCGTCTCTTTCTCCTCTTGCCCCTTCCGTCTCTTCTTCTCTTGCCCCTTCCGTCTCTTCTTCTCTTGCCCCTTCCATCTCTTCTTCTCTTGCCCCTTCCATCTCTTCTTCTCTTGCCCCTTCCATCTCTTCTTCTCTTGCCCCTTCCATCTCTTCTTCTCTTGCCCCTTCCGTCTTCTCCTCATGCCACTTCTTTCTCTTTCTGCTCTTTCCTCTTCTGTTTCTTCTCCTCTTTCCCATTCCTTTTCTTCCTGTCCCTTCCTTGTCGTCTTCTTTTTCCTCTTCGTTCTCTTTTTCTTGCCCTTTTCTTTCCATTTTGTACCAATTTCCTTTCTTCCTGTGCTCCTCTTTTCCTTTCCTCTTTTCTTTTAATCATTTACTCTTCACTTTCCCTTCCCCCTTCCTTATCATACCGTCACGCCTAAGCACAACCTAGCCTCTCCGCCCTTCCCCGCCCATGTCTTACCCTCCACGCCCATCCATGTGTCTTCCCATTCCCTGCCCTTCAGTCCCCTCCCTTGCCCAAAACCTGCCCTTCATTCCCCTTCCTTGCCCAAAACCTGCCCTTCATTCCCCTCCTTTTCCCTTCTCTTGGCCATCCCTTGCCTTTCACTTTCAGCTCCCTCCGTACTGTTCACTCCCCTCCTTTGCCCTTCTCTCGTGCACTCCTTGCCCTTCACTCCCATTCCCCTACATTGCCCTTCACTTCCATACCCTTCCATTGCCCTTCACGCCCATCCCCCTGAATTTCTTTACACTCCCATCCCCCTACTTTTGTTCTTCATTCCCCTCCCTTCCCCTTCCCCAGCTCTCCACGCTCAGTTCCTGCTCTTGACATACCATCCCATGCTCTCCACACCCCTTCTCCTGCCTTACACTCCCATACACCATCACGCCCTTCCCTTCCCTCCTGTTCTCTGCCCTTCTCCGTCTTTATCCAGTGTCTGCCCCCTCCACATTTCCCTTCACACATTTCCTTCCATTTCTCTTCCCTCCACTCCCTTTCCCTGTTCTTTTCCTGCTCTCCATACCCTTGCTTTACCCTCTCCTGTTATCTCTCACTCACCCCCTTCCATTATTCTACCCTCTGCTCCATTTTCCAGCCGTCATACTGTTTTTTTATCACTTTACCTGCCCTCCCCAGCCGTGCATTCCATCTCCTCTTCCCCTGCCAAGCGCCCCCTTCCCTTCCTCTACAAACTGCCCCCTTTGCCTTCCCCGACTGTTCCTTTAGCTGTCCCCTTCCTGTCTGTCTGTCCCTTCCCCGACTGTTCCTCTAGCTGTCCCCTTCCTGTCTGTCTTTCCCTTCCCCTCCTTTCCTTTCCCTTTTTTCAGTCCCTTACTTTCCTTCTGTCTCCTGTTCCCCTTCCACGTCGTATCTTCCCCATTTTTCCTCTGTCCTTTTCCCCTTCGCGCCTCTTCCCCTTCCCCCTTACGTTACGCCTCTTCTCGTTGCCTCCACGCCTCTCCACGCCCCGGGCTTTAGTTGACGCCCAAACAACACTATCCAGATGGCGGCTGGTGGCCTGTGGAGGTGGAGGGGTCAGAGGGGAGAGGAAAATGGAGGGAGCAGAGGGAAAATTGAGAGGTGGAGGTGGCAGGGAGGAGATTGGGTGTAGCGAGGGAGGGAGGGGATTGGGTGCAGGGAGGGAGGGAGGGGATTGGGTGTAGCGAGGGAGGGAGGGAGGGGATTGGGTGTAGGGAGGGAGGGAAGGAGGGGATTGGGTGTAGGGAAGGAGGGAGGGTGTTAGGAGTGTGCGAATGGGGGAGGGGAGATGGGATGGTGTTGGAGGGAGGAAAGGAGGGTGGGAGGGACTAGAGAGAGGTGGGGTAGGGAGTGAAGGAGGGGATACGTGAAGTTAATAGGAAATACTTGTGGAGAGAAGTGGAGGAGGCGGCCTGTAGTGTAAGTTATTTCGTGAGGTAAGCTTAGATGTGAGAAAAATAGGCTACAGAAAAGAACTCTCTCCCCTACCCTCCATTCCCTCCTGTATAGGCTACAAGCTGACAGGTTTAAAAGAAGAAATATTTGAAAGAACAAATATGGAAATCATACGCACCATTTCAGTCTCAGTCCAATGATTTTGTTCAGAAGGTGTGTATGATTCTTCCAGTCCAGCGTATTGTTCATTAAGGCACGCAGTGTTATTGAATAGGCATGTGACAGTTTTGAAAATATGCTGGGTAGTTGTAGCTAGTCAGAGAGAGAGAGAGAGGGCTAAGTGAATGCATTGCGAATTAAGGTGGGATAGGTAGAATAGGAGAGGAAATTCCAACCAGATGATGAATAGGTGAGTAACAAAGGATGGATAGTAGAAGCAGGTAGATAAGTAGATGAATATTGGTGGATGGGTAAGATGAGATAGAACAGTGAAAAACGTAGGAAGAAGAGGCGAGAAGATTGCTGTTTGGTGGGTATGGGAAAAGGATGGATGAATAGATAGGTAGATGAATAGGTAATGAATAGACAGATTGAAAAGACAGCACTGATTAAAAGTAAGATGGGAAACAGATGGACTAGATATGGATAGATGGATGGATAGATATATGAACAGTTGGACGTAATGCAGATGGATAGATACAGGTTGAGAGGTGGATAGACATGCAGTTAGGCAGATAGATGAACAGACAGAAGAGGTAGAAAAAAAAACTGTTGGTAGAGGACCTGTGTGATAGTTGATGAATGAGATATAGACTGACAGAGACGGGTAACTGACAGGACTACGGATTATAGACGGGTGGATGAAGGGATAGGTGGAGAAATAGGATAAACAAGGAGATGGAGAGATTGACAGACAGGAGAAGTAGAAGGATATAGACAGGTATAGGATAGATACAGAAGGATGCATAGGTAGAAGGATAGAGATGGACATGAATGGATAGATGAGATGAAGCCAGTTCTGATAAATAGGGCAAAGAAGACAGAGGTGTGGAGGAAATGCCAAATAGAAGAATGGACGATAGAAGTTAGATGTATACGTTGGTGGACATAACAGGAATAGGTACGATACATATATGGATGGATAAGTAAACAGATAAATGCAGCACTGATAAAGAAGCTAAGAAGAGATAGTGGGAGAGAGGAAATGCCGTCCTGTTTGTGTAGCTGAGGTCATCTTCGCCCCCTAATTATCTCGCTCTTGTGGTTTTGTGCAAGCTGATTTCACCATTTTGTTTATACTTGCAGAATTATGAAACCTTGGGATTTAATGAAGTGTTTTTCGTGGCTTGGCAGTTTAGCATAATTGTGGTCTTCCTTGTGCTTTTTTTTTCCCGTCATTTTTCTTATGGTTTTGTGTGTAGTGGTTCATTATGTTGTTTATACTTAGTGAGTTATGAAACTGAGATTTAATAGTGTCTTCATGTTAAAATTGCCTGTGTTTAATCTTTTTACCTCTTCACTGTTTTATTGCTTTTTCTGGTTTTCTCCTTCGTTTCTCCTTTTGCGCTTTATTTCCTTCATCGTTCCTTCATACATTTATTCAGTTATTCTTCCTTTCTTTTCTTCGACTTTTCTTGATCCAGCGGTTTTGTTATGATTTATCAAACTTTGATAATGCGTTAATCATTGTATTTAGAATTTTCCCTTTGTAAGTTTACGTCGCTATTTGTCTTCCTGTGTCTCTGAAATCAGTGAAGCAAGTCGTCTTCCCTATCATTATCCCACTTCCTTCGTTATCTTTATTCTGTCACTTTC
>JAGKTI010008070.1:19530-34747 GCA_018397915.1 Birgus latro | reverse complement strand
TAATAATAATTGTTGTTGTTGTATCTTGTTGGCTGATACGCAAAAAAACTTGGATTAATTGTCCTCTAAAGTATATTTAAATTTGCTGCAGAACAAGATAGATGATTAAACACTATTGTCCTTCATACAAAGGCAAATCTGACTAACGAAAGGAAATCATCGGAACTGTTGGTGAATCACTGTTCTTAGCATAAGTCTTTGAAGTGTTTGTTGTAGTGAAGATTCTAACAATCGAATTATTAAAACTAAGTGTTCCAAGGTTTTGCATTTCCTTTGTATTTCTTTCTTATTATCACTAGATTATTTTACTGTTGGGAAAATATAATTCCAGAAATATTTAAATCTTAATAGTATTTTACCCACATTCTGGAGATTTTTTTTTTTTTAATCTAACGACATTCTTGATTATTCATATTTTATCAATATTACAAAGACTTGATCAATTTTCTGTGATATTCTACGTATTTCTTCATCAAGTTAACGCAATTTTGTAGGTCTGAAGACTTGTACCATACTTGATTTTCACCTTAACTTGGTCCAGATTTTTGTCCTTTTGCCAAGTATTTCACATAGCTCAGCGGCAGAAAAAGATAGTAACAGGTTAACCTTTCCATGGCATTTTTTTCGTGACTGGCATCATAAGTCAAACTAGTGTTATAGTGTTAATATATTGTTACATCTCAGCATTCAAGATGGGGAGACCGCAGTTTTAATTTAGAGAAAAATGGAGTCTAGCGATAATGAGTTGGTCAATCATAACAACACTGTAGCGCCTTTTAGTAGCAAGTTTAGCGACCTCTGTGCGTTTGGTCTAGCAAAATGGGCGGCATTCTCGAACACAATTAAGGATCAATTATTTCGTTTTTGCAGTGAGATCCAAAGATATGGAAAGTTTCAACGCTGTCCTTTCCTAGTCCTTCCTGTCGAGCAGAGTATATATAACTAAGTTAGATAATTTTATTAATATTTTTTTTTTTACAGGATGTGCAGAAAACTGTGCAGTCTACTCTTTCCTGCGAAAATAAACACCATTACGATAAAGAACGCATCGTAAATTTGTGTATTCTCAATCATATTTACGATCGATTACCCCGTCGTAACTTAGTTATGTTTTTACTGGAAGAATTAGACAAGGGAAGATCCAGCACTCCTTCTCTGATCTCCCTGCAGAACAGTTATAATCTGCAGTGATTTTCATCTCATAACCAAGATCCATGCATAGAGGAAGATTCAATGGCCTCCTTGTCCTTCCCGCAAATCAAGACCCGAGTTACGACAGCGAAATGATCGTTAAAATCTGTCTCTCTATAGCTAGACGCTTCAATCCTGTAAGGGGTGGCCATAAACAACTCGCCTCCACGTCGTTCTGTCCCCTGCCATTTTGCTGCCTTCCCCCCAACCTACACCCCTCTCCCATCTCTCTCTCTACTCCATCCCTCCATTTCATCCTCGGTCTCCCTCTCCCTCTACCCCCCCCCCTTCCACCTCACTCACATTCTCCTAGTTAGACTCTCACTCTCCATCCTCTCCATACCAAACCACCTCAATGTATTTCTCCTAGCGCTTTCTGTCACATCCACACCATAACACTCCTTCACTTCCTCATCTGTCAGTCTGTCTTCCCATGTAACTCAACATGCTCCTCTCAAATAACTATTTTCCACTGCTCTCACTCTTGTGTCCTTCCACCAAGGTCCAAGTTTCGTTTCCATACGTTAGAGTGGGTATAACAATATTCATGCAGCGACTTTTTTTTTTTTTTTGCTACCATGCTCACTTCTCTCATTCTTATCACAGCTTTCAGTGAGCCAGCAACCTTTCTTCCATGTAATACCCTTTCAAGCACTTCATCCTCCAGACTTCCATTCTTACGTACAACGCTACCTAAGTGGTTAAACGCACTCACATTTTCCATTTCCACACTGTCCAGCCTCCCTTCATTCAGTGACTCCGTTTATCTCGAAGACCATAACTTTACTCCTCGCTGCATTCACCTTCAGATTCCATTTCTTACATACTCTCCCTAACTCATGCGCTAAGCCTTGTAGTTCCCCTGATCGTCAGTGCGTTTGTGTATCTGAGCCCCAGGACAGCGCGGGAAATCCTGTGCGCAGTCATTGTGTTCCCTCCTGGGCTTGGACGGTCACCAAGCACCTGAGAACTTAGGCTACATATCAAGGATCTTAGTCTATTTGCTTTCACCTAATTGAACACGGTCACTAACATAACTTGAGCACTACGTCGTTGTTGCTTGAAGTTCGACGAGCCTTAGTTATGAGGTAGACATGATTCTCCTTGGTTACTAGTCAAAACGACCCTCTAGTCTGACTACACTTGTCCATAAACTGACTTGGAAGGGATTATGGATCTTTGTGGTCTTGCCAGTTAGTAAGATAAAGAAGACACCTATGGCAGTGTACCTTTATCAGACAGATTTGTTTTGAATTATTATTATTATTATTATTATTACTATCATCCACACACACACACACACACACACACACACACACACACACATACAAAAGAGAGTACACGACTTGGCCGCGTTTTCGTGAACTTTGGAGAATCCCTGAGTCCCTATCACCTCCTCTCAGTCAAGCTACGCCCACGCAACCCGGCCGGGGAAATGGGGAAATGTGAATGACTAAGCCTGGGAAATGTCAAGGTTACTATCATCATCACCAACACCACCATCACCATCATTACAGTCACATTCAACGTGGCCTTCATCATCATCATCATCATTACCATCACCATCATCACACTTTCCCCGGCCTCATGCATGAAGGACTCTTGGGAATATCAAGGCCATCATCATCATCATCATCATCATTACTCTCATCATCATCGTGTTCATCATCTATACAGGCATTTTTATCAATACCACCACCATATATATAAACGTCATATCATCATCATCATCACCATCATTACTCTCACCACTGTTGGTATCATTATCCATACAAACATCATTTTTATCATCACTACCACACCCATCAATATAATAATAATAATAATAATAATCATCATCATCATCATCATCATCATCATCAGTGGATTCGCTCTAACCCCTTCACTACGAGCTAAATAAAATCGTCTGACAGGCAGGGAAGATAGTGCAAAAAAAATCGCCACCACAGAGTAAGGGTTAATGGAGCGCAAAATAATGCACATAATAAAGCACGAAATAAAGCCCATAAATCACGAGTAAAACAATTAAAACACGATTAAAGCACAAAGAGAACAAATAAGTAAAGCACGCATAAAACAAACACAAAATAAAGCATGTATAAAGCACACAAAAGCACGCATAAAGCAAATAAAGCACGGATAAGGCACAAAAAGCAAAAATAATAAAAAATAAAGCACAGCTAAAGTACACAAGCAAAAATAAACCACGAAACACAAATAGTACAAATAATGCACAGCATAAGGTACAAAGAAAGCACAAATAAAGGTTACAGTACAAAATAAAGAACAAATAGAGCAATCTAAAACAATAAAATAAAAAAGAACAAAATACAAAACAAAGCACAAAAAGCATAAATCAAGCACAAAAACAAAAAAAAATAAAGCAATAAGCACATACCAAAGTACATAATACAGCACAAGCACAAAGCAAAAAATAAAGCACAAAATAGAGCCAAAATCGCCAGGGCAGTGTAGGGGTTAATGGCGGGCGCTTTTGATTTATGTAGGTGCTTTATAGTGCAAAATGAATCACTCGGAGTTATTCAGAATGCACCGAAAAAGAAGGCACGTTTCTCGCAGGGATGACCAGAAACGTTTTGAGCCGCAGGATGTTGCGCCACACACACACACATACACACAAACGCGCGCGCGCGCTATAGAGCGAGAGAGAGAGAGAGAGAGAGAGAGAGAGAGAGTTCATTGGTTAAGTTGTTATAGTTACTCTACGAGTAATTTTTTCCGGAGAGAGTGTTCATTGGTTAAGCTTTTATAGTTACTTCCCGAGTAATTTTATCCAGAGAGAGATAGAGAGTTCATTAGTTGACTATAATTACTTCCGGGTGACTTTAAATTTGTGTATGTGATCAGCACTAATTAAACTAGAAATTACTCAGAGAGCACATACCTCGGCTAATGCCATTCCCATTAAAAAGTATCCGGATCTGGATCCGTGGAGATAGGATCCGGATCCGCCCCCAAATTTAATCAATTCTTTCTTGGCCCATAGCCCACCTTTCCACAAAATTTAATTGAAATTCATTGAGAACTTTTGGAGATATTGTGCTGGATACTCCGGATCCGGATCCGCCCCCAAATCTAATCACTTCTTCCTTGGCTCACCCTTCCACAAAATATCATTGAAATTCATTGAGAACTCTTGGAGTTATCGTCTGGACAAACAGACAGACAGACAGGCATAGGTGAATACATAACCTCCTCCAACTTCGCTGGTGGAGGTAAAAAACTAGAAAGCACTCAGTGACCGCATACTTCCGCCAATGCCATTAAAAAGGATTAGAATCAGGATTCGGATCCGTCCGAAAATTTAATCAATTCTTTCTTGGCCCATGGCCACCCTTCCATAAAAATTTAATTGGAATTCATTAAGAACTTTTGGAGATATTGTGCAGGATACTCTGGATCCGGATCCCCCCCAAAATTTAATCACTTCTTCTTTGGCTCATGGCCCACCCTTCCACAAAATTTCATCGAAATTCATAGAGACTTTTGGAGATATCGTGTGGACAAACGGACAGACAGACAGACTGACAAACAAACATAGGTGAATACATAACCTCCTCCAACTTCGTCGGCGGAAGTCAGAAACTAAATACTGGTTATTAGTCTGTTTATTCGCCTTTAGGTGTGGTTCTCGGTTCTCCCATATTTTCCTGGCTCCGGGGAAACCACAAGTAATTCATGTTCAGTTCCTGTCTGGTTGTTGTATTTGAATGAAGTTTCGGGCCCATCCCATCCCTCTGCCCTACCCCTCCCCCCCTCCCCGTCCTTCTCGTCTCGCCCCACTTCCCCTCCCTTCATTTTCTTTCCACTTCCCCCACCCCTTCTCTCTCACTCTTAGCGCTGGCAAGCATGGGGAAATTGAAGCAAGAATGACGATTTGAGGAGAACTCAACTGTAGCCTGGAAATTTTAGTCGCTGTGGATTCATTCTTTTATCTACCTGTCTAGCTGTCTGTCTACCTACCTACCTACTTAACTATTACCTGGTACCGCACCCTGAGAGGGGTAACTTCGACAAAAGGGTTTCCAGGTGTCTGTACCCAGTAACGACCCCCTCTTCTCACGACACATCACCCTCCCTTACATACATCTCTCCATTCCCTCGCACCCCACACAGTCCTTCCTCATTTTCCTCCATATTGGTGAGAATTAAGGTGATGATGAATGATGATGATAATGATGTTCTACCTTCATGCATTCCTTTTGCAATTTTCGAATCATGCCCAGCCCATTTATAAACAGGAAATAAGTTTATGAGGATGACTGACAATGACGATGATTATAATGATGAACTGATGATGGTATACCTTTTTCCTATTTCCATGGTGTATCTTTTTTCTATCTCCAGATGAGTTTATTCAGCTTAATTAGGAGACATTTCAACCTGTTTGGGTTAGACATTTTAGCCTTACCAGGTAACCCACTTCAGCAACAAAAAATCACGTCTAGTAATAATAATAATAATAATAATAATAATAATAATAATAATAATAATAATAGTTACTACCGGTTCTGTATTAGTAGTTTTATTATTACTACTACTACTACCACTACGTACAGCCACTACTAATAACAACTACCACCACTATTTGTGACTGAGTTAACCCTGTCTGATGGCGTAGTTTGTGTTTTATTCTTGCTGCCACCAGCTAAGTTGATGAGATATTTCAACCAGGAGGAGTAAGATACTGGTATATATTTTTCAAAAACATCTTCACCTCTACAGTTCTCTCTAAAGCTAAATAAAACCATTTACAGGTAACAAGAATAAAATGGTGCAGTCCTAAAGCAATCTCTGCTCACTAACTCATTTCCATGCCTATTCCCCCCCCCTCCCAGAGTATTACCAGATGATTTTATTCAATATAGGAAACAGTGCTAAAAGAAAAATAGTAGAGACCATCTAACTTCTCATGATGGCAAACCATTTTTTTTTTCTGTACATCTTAACTTTTAGAATACTACGTATTTACTATTATTGTATTACCTCGACTTCCTCAGTGAGCGCATAAACCGGGAAACAGTGCAGGGAAAATCTGACGTAACAGTGTGGGACAATTATTTCAACACACCCATGAAACCAAGTTACATACAGAACACCATCTTAGAAAGAGTGCCATGATATATGTTGGGAATCCGTTCCACAAAAGAAGCTTGAAAGAACGATATACCGTGAGAGATGAGACAGAAGAATTCTCACGAGATGCAAATTAAAGTGGAAAAAGGGTGAGGAAAATAACAGGAAAATAACAAACTAACACATCTAGAAAAACAGCTACTTGAAGTGGACGCCAAGATCAAAGAATCACAGATTTCAGTCACTAACAAACCCAAAGTGCATTGCAGAGGCTCTGAGAGCACAGTACAACAGAATCTACAGCTCACCTATGCGTACCTGGAGTGATTTCACACATGTTCAGCAAACATGCAACAAATATTGACAAACTTCTTGATTTCACCATGGAAGATGCAAGAATGCTGTCAGCGAACTGTCAGTACCACTGTGCAACTAATGCGACGAATTGCCGAATCGGCACAGGGATGATCGAACCGGCCCTTTTAACTGCAAAATATAATTACCATACAGCTTCATATAAACCTTATTATCTGAAATTCATTCAAAAGTCTGTATTTAGTTTAAGAAACCTGACTTCAATGCAAAAACGTGTTAAATTTAACAAAGTGCTTTGCCGACTCGCCTTGTCAGCCTTCTACTTTGCCTATTTTGCATAAATATTGAGTTAGCAATATAAATAACAACTACCAGGGGTACCCGACGTTCCCCCTCCACCTCCTTATTTATCTTCCTCCTGTCCCTTCCCCCATTCCTCTCTCTCTCTCTTCCTTCATCCTTCTCTCGTTCCCCCTCCTTATTTATCTGACTCTTACTACTCTGACCCCCTTCCTCAGACCATCGTTTTTTTTTCTTTTTGGTCTTAAAACCTTCCTTGGGTCATAAGACCAAAAAGACGAATACTCCAATCTTACTTGTTCTAGTTCAGTCTTTCTACTCAAGAAAGACCATGTACCTCTCATGCTTTCGAAGAGGGATTATAAGAGGTCCAGGAATATTCTGTTTCAGCTTTCACAGACTAACGCACAGTATATGTGCGTACTTGTTTACTATCACCGGTGACCTCAATTGACCTTCGACCGGTGACCTCGGAGTCAACCTCACGTAGCCTATGTCCGAACTGGAGGTCATGTGAGCCTCCATGCCAAAAATTGGACTGCAGGGGTACCCGGCGTTACCCAGGCTAAAAAAGCGAACGGTCAACCGGTGACCTCAAATGATCTAGATCTGAATTTTGACCCCCCTAAAACCTTCCTTGGGTCATAAGGATTCCAAATATGTAGGTTAAGGCCAGGGAAAATTGAAAATTGAGGGAGTAGTTCGTGAACAAAGTGCCCTTTAGAGACTGATAGAGATGCCGTTATTTTAACCTATATGCCTATATTTTCCTAATTATCTGGGCGTATTTTCCACGATAAACTTTGAGGATTTTCGGCATGTGCTTCTGAGTTATTGTTATAGCAGTCCACCATCCATTCACTTGATGTAGTCCTGCCTACTTCTTCCTTTACCTTTATAATTCTTCTTCTCTGTCTGTCCTCTCTTCCTGTTTCTCACGTCTGTCATGTCACTTTAGATTACTCATCTTTCCTTTTCAGGTGGCTTTACACTGAGTGACAAATCTAATGGTTTCCTATAAGCCAGGAATCCACTTACACGCTGGGTGGTAACCGTAAAACCAACCTATACGTGTTCCCTATGTGTCAACATGTGGGTTGGCGGAGGGTCAGTGCCCCTCCCTGTAAAACAACTCAAGTCAAACGGCCACCCCTTACGAGATTGGGGCGTCTGGCTACTGATGGATAGTAATGTGGTCTTTGGGCTATTTCATGGTGTATGAGAGAAATGATGGCATTAGTACGATTCAAAGAGTATAACCTAAGATACTGAAGCTTTGTTTAAAACAGGTAAAGTGTGGTGATGGTGGTGACTGTGGTAGAGAAACTAAAAATGATGTCATTGTAGATTTGGTGACGGGAGACTTAGGGGTCTCAAGACTTCCCTCACCTCTCTCTCTCAGCAGGAGCAGTTGCAGCAGCCCCCACCCTACCCCTTCCCGCGATCTGTCCAGCCTGGCAGACCTATCAACTGTAGTCAAGCAATCGGCCATGCAGAGCCATTCCATGCAGCGAAAAGAAGCTCCCTTGCAGTGGGATGTGCCTTACCATAGGGCAGTTCAGGGAAGAGCATAACAGCAGGTAAAGGAAATACCCCGTAAGGGGTGACCGTTTGACTTTAGTTGCTTCATGGGGGGGGGGCACTAACCATCCAACAACCTACTTGTTGACATGTAGGAACACATATGGGTCGGTTATTTGGTCACCACCCAGCATAGTAAATGGTTTCCTGGTTTACAGGAAACCACTATGCTTGTCATTTAGAGCCACCTGAAAAGGAAAGAAGAGTAATAAAAAGCGACAAGAAAGACGGGAGAAATAGGAAGAGGGGCGGGTAGACACAGAAAAAGAATGATGAAGTTGAAGGAAGAAGTAGCCAGCACTACAACAAGCGAGTGACTGATTGTCGCCATCTATCTATTGCCAGACGCCTCAATCCCGCACGGGGTGGCCACAAACAAATCGCCTCCATGTCACTCTGTCCCCCGCCATTTCACTACCCTGCTCCCAACTCACACCCCCCTCTCTCATGTACCTCTCCACTCCATCCCTCCATCTCATCCTCGGCCTCCCCCTCCCTCTCCCCCCCTCCACCTCACTCACATACACTCTCCTCGTCAGTCTTTCACTCTCCATCCTCTTCACATGCCCAAACCACCTTAACGTGTTTCTCCTAACGCTTCCTATCACGTCCACATCCACACCACAACGCTCCTTCACTTCCTCATTTGTTAGTCTGTCACTCCATGTGACTCCACATGCTCCTCTCAAATAACTCATTTCCACTGCTCTCACTTTTGACTTCTGTCCTTCCAGCAGGGTCCAAGCTTCACTTCCATATGTCAGAGTTGGTATCACAATACTGTCATGTAACAACTTTTTTCACTTCCATGCTCACCTCCCTGTTACTTATCACTACTTTCAACGAACCAGCAACCTTCCTTCCCTGCTGCACCCTTTCAAGCACTTCACCCTCCAGACTTCCATCCTTACTCATCACACTACCCAAGTACTTAAATGCACTCACATTCTCCATATCCTCCTCATCCAATCTCACTGCACATTCACTGGCTTCACTTCTCTCGATCACTTTACTCTTCCCTACATTCACCTTTAGATTCCGTTTCTTACACACACTCCCAAACTCATCTATCAAGCCTTGCAGCTCCCCTTCATCTTCACTCAACAACACAGTATCATCTGCAAACAACAGTACAGGGAGTTTCCACACACTGCCCTTTCTCACTAGGGCCGCTCCAACATCCACTACCCGACCTTGTATCTCTTTTATAACCCCATCCACGTACAGATTGAACAACCATGGCGACATGACACATCCTTGTTTCAATCCAACCTTCAAATGGAAAGATTCACTCAGTTTGCCATCCACACACACTGCAGCCTTTGCACCCTCATACATACTCTTCACTGTCTTCAGCAACTTCCCATCCACTCCATATATTCTTAATACTTTCCACAATCCTTGTCTATCCACCCTGTCATATGCTTTCTCCAAATCCATGAAGGCTGCATACAACTTCTTTCCCCTCTCTAGAAACTTTTCCACTAAAGATCGAAGAATGAATATCTGGTCTACACAACCTCTTCCCTTCCTAAAACCTCCCTGTTCTTCTTCAACTAATTCCCCTGATATATCCCTAACTCTGTCAGTAAGTATCCTACCATATACATTTCCTATTACACTAAGAAGGCAAATGCCCCTATGATTACCACACACTTCTTTTTCCCCTTTTCCTTTGTACAGAGGAATAATTATACCTAACTTCCAATCCTCCGGGACTCTACCTTCCTCCCAGGCCAATCTGCACACCTTCCACATCCATTCTGTTACTCTCTCTCCCCCATGCTTCAGCATTTCACCACACACTCCATCAATTCCTGGGGCTTTCCCCATTTTAACTTTCTTCATTGCTTCCACCACTTCCATCCTACTGATTTCTTCCTCTCTTCTCACAACCCTCCTTCTCTCCGCCATTCCCCAGCCACTTATACTTGCATTACTTTCATTCTCTCTGTTCAACAATTCGTTAAAGTGCTCTCCATCTGTTCACTTTTTCTCCCTTCTCCACAAGTAATCTACCATTTTTATCTTTCACATCCCCACTAACTTCGTTGGCACCCTGTCTAGATCTCTTTACCTCTTTCCAGAACATTTTCTTACATTCTGTCCACTTTGCACTAAAGTTCCTTCCAAATTCCTCATCCACTCTCTTCTTACTAATCTTTCCACCCTCTCTCCTCCTTTCTACATATATATAACTCTCTCATCCATTTCGCAGCTTCCTCGACACCCCTGTTCCTCATCCACTCATTATATGCTTTCTTCTTTTGTGCCACAGCCTCTCTCACCTCTTCTGTCCACCTGCTGTAATATGAAAATGCTACCATATACAATAAGTTTCTGAGACTAAGGCTCTGCCCTGTAAACCTCCTTTCTGGCTGCCAGGTATTTCTTTCTTACCACCCCTTTTCCATTACAAAGTCTTTTTTTCTCTCTCTCCCCCTCTAACTATGGCTGCCTTGCTATTGTATGCCAAACAAAAGGGCAGTTTCCTGGGGTGCTACTTCCAGGTTCAGGTCCCTCACTACTAGGTGGAAGCAACAGCCCGAAAATCTGAAGTCCTGAGCACTCTGGCTGAGGTCTGAGTCACAGCTCAAAGCTGTACTAACAGATTTTGATCCATGCCTCCCCTCATGTCTGCATTAAAACAACACCCCTCAAACACAACTCTCCTGATCCAAACAAGATATCACCACATGGCTCCTGCAACTGAAGAATGAAACTGACAAAAACATCCACATACAAAAAAATTATACACTGGGAAACCTTTGGAACACAAAGCAACTCCACAGGCCCCCTCTCACTTCTACAAAACACTTAACATTATCTCTTACAAGCACTTCCAAGACCCACACCATGCCACTACCCCTTCCAACACAAAACACATCCCTTCTTACAAAGAATAAGCATGCTCACTAACAAACCACTGTGCAAACATTTGTCACCTAATACTATCACGCATCAGTTCTGAAAAACAGTCAATGGTGTATAGGCAGTCCTTTCCACTTCCAACTCCCTTCACTCCAGGAAACATAAGATAAAAGAACTCTACAAGCACAAGGCATAATGGCATCAAAAACCAACACCTGAAACATTTAAGACCACACAACACCCAGGTTCTCACAAACATCAGCAGCTACAGTGATCACTGGGTTACAATGGTTTTCGTTGTCACCGAGATGAAAATCTGCACTCCTGCTGTCATAGCACTTTTCAGCTAAGAACATCATTATCGTGCATCTGAGCTGGTTTCTGAAGGCAATGATAATGCAGTGTCCATGGTGTCTGACGGCTTTAAGGGTTTCAGATAAGTTAATCCCAGGTGGTAGAGGTCAACAGCTCTCCAACCCCAACCTTATGCCCATCTCAAGTCCCTCTAGGATAATGTTTCTTCTTTGCTTTGCCTTTTTCATAAAATTCTATCAACCTAACTATGCCTGTGTTAGTTTCTGGTGCTTACAACAACACTACGTATGAGTTTAGCGGGTCTAAATTGTTTCAAAAGGGAAAATTGGGGCTTGCACTTGGGACACCTGGTACCAATTATGGTAAATCCCACAGGTCTTGTTTCCACAGTCAACTGCCAGATTTAGTACCAAATATAAGCAATAACAGGATTAATGTACTTGTGCACACTATAGCACTCCTAAAACAGCAGATCCTCAATTTGCACAACAAATGTCTCTGGGAATTTTACAGTACAAATTGCATCACTGAAACCCATATTATATGGGTAATTGGTATGGTGAAATCCCCAAAGTTTCCCCAAGTCCCCCCTTTGGCCTTCTTGAAAATTTATTTTTCCTCTCCTGATTATACTTGACATTCATTACAGTACACATATGCATTTTCTAGGAACATCATTGGGCACAAAAATGGGTTAATTAGAGTGTAGAATATGGCAAACAGGTGGTGATCACTTACCATGACAGGAGTCAGAGTGAAATTTGGGTGTTGGGTTAAAGTGTATCTTCAGATGATGACTTATCTACCCACAGGCAGGCAAAAAACTATTTTGACAGCATAAATTAACCCTTTCACGCACGGTACCGCAATTCGCGTTACATGTGGTGTGGTGTGCCACAGCACAGGACCTCAAATTGCATGAAAACGCAAAAAAAATTAACCAAAAAATAAGTTTTCGGTCGATTTGCGTCAAATTTTGTAGCGTTCTAGCAGCCACGTGTCTCTCCTGAGGTAAGACCTTGACAACACTGCAATGAACCATATGTGCCTGTACGTAGTGATAGAATCTCAGTGGTCCACTAGCAGCCAGACAGCAGGGTCGTGCTGTGTTGTGTTGTCCCTTTAAATCTGCCATTTTCCCCCTCCCATCCGTGGCTGAAGCCATTATTGAAATACAGAGTATTGTGATTGTAGTGTTTTTGACTACTGTGAAATGATTGTCAACTGAACAGATATATTGTTTGTAAAGCATTGGGGCCCGTTATCAGCCGTTAGGCCTAGAGGCAGAGTCTGGTTTGTTATAGCGGGGTTTTCACTCACCCTGCCCGTAAAATGTATTTTACCCTTATAGTGAAGCCATTACTTATATCTGTGAAACATATAGAGCCTGGATTAGTGAAATTGACCTACCATAGCAGGCATTATGTTATGCCACAGAGATACATAGACATATGCATTAGTTGCTAAGGGAACAAGCGGTCTCTTACGCCATACAGTAGGGAAGGGAATAACAGAAGAGGCTGGGATCATGTGATAGTGTTTTATATTGTATATGGTTCAGTGTGAAATATATGTATAAAATAGTGCAGCGAGTGTTCACCAAGAAATATTGTGTGCACTGACTGACTGCGGAAAGTTACGTAATGATCAGAAGCAAGAAAATACGCCGCACAGCGACACATATATATTACTGTATACAGTAAGACCTCACTATAACGGACTAATTGGGGCTCAGGCCAGTACGAAATATGTTATTTTCCGATAAAAGCGACATCCGAACTTACCCCTGCTAATCCTGACTTTTTCCGATATATCAGACATTAGTCTGGATTTTTTCGGTACTTTTCACCACCATTGCAGTATTGTACTGTGTTTTACCTTCACTAAATTAATCAAATGGTATAATAATACTGTATTGTGCACTGAAAAACATGTCTTTTACTTGTCTTATTGTGGTGAACATAGCTGAAGTTGTCAGGCAGTCCGGACCGATTCTGGCTATATCAGACTTTTTCCGATATATAGGAGTTTAGTCTGGTAGCTCCTCGAGTCCGATAAAAGCGAATTCCAGTGTACTGAAGTCCGTTATATCGAGGTTTTACTGTATACGTATGTCATGCAGCGAATGTTCGTGGAGAAATCTATTGTGTGCATCGCATGTGTTAGGCAAACATGGTGCAAGGAACAGAGAATACACCACACACACCCACACACACATACATGCATACACACACACACACACTCACACTCACTCATGCACCCACGAACACACACACACAACTTGCACACTACCTAACTCATATCAATTCCTTCAAGTTCCTGCAAAGCAGCTCAACACCTCTGGAGCAAGTGAGTTATCCATATTTTGTTGATTTGTACATTGACCTGTTTCTATATTTTTATATTTTTTTCACAGATAAGTATTGTTTTTTACATATACACATATGAGATGGAAGAAAGTTCAGCTTAAATATCAGTACCTATCAAAAAGACTAGTGGAAATGCCGAGTTACTGAGAGCACTATCAAAGAGCTTATGATATTTCACGTGTATAATTTGAGTAAAAAAAAAAAAATAATAAAAAAACATAACGAGCGAAAATATGTAAGTACAGTATTTGCGAGGCAGGGAAATTGAGTGTTTTTATCACACTTGCGGGCGAGGAAGAGTGTTCTATTTTTGTCCATTTACTCCAAAATTATTGAACGTATTGATTTCCTGTAAGAACCATGATAAAGATCAGTGAATTCTACGTATGTACAGGACATAACTATGTAATTTATCTAATGAAAAGTTGTGGTTACATAGGCAGTTATTGTGCGCGCATGACGAAAGTGCACCACGGCCGCGAGTACCCTATAGTTTTTTGCAATTTACTCAGAAACTATGAGGCGTATCAAAACAAAAAGGTATCAAGAGAAAGCATATGAAATTCTACATAAGATTATGTAATAAAAACATAAGGTGTGCGAGAAAACTTCTGCAGTATACCTCCCTGAACAAAAATCATTTTTTTTAAATACAAAAATGGCTTTTAGTTTTTGGCTATTTTCTCAAAAACTACAAATCGCATCACAACCGGACATACCTCATTAGAAAGCCAATGAAATTCTCTATCAAAACTTATAACATTTTTCTGTATGATGGAAAACACTCGAACGACGATGTTGGGAAGTGAGATCAACGTTCCAAAATGTTTATTCACGGCGGCCTAGTGTACTTTTATTCGTATTTTTCTGGTTTTTCTTTTGGCTTATCAGAAAGAACAAACATCGGTGAATAAGATGATGTGAGTTTCAGGGCAAGATTTTGAGGTTTGGGTGGCGAAAATGAGGCGAGAATACATGCAATTTGCGTACCGTGGGCTGCCAGCGGAGCGCGCAGGGGAGTAAAATCGTGAGCCGTGAAACTTAATAAAACTTACCGTGCACGAAAGGGTTAATAAAAACTTTGTTTCAAGAAGACAAAGTAAATAACGAGAGATGAAGTGAGAGAGACAAAAGGCACTGTGTGTGTTTGTGTGTGTGTGTGTGAGAGAGAGAGAGAG
>JAGKTI010008070.1:0-10185 GCA_018397915.1 Birgus latro | reverse complement strand
TGCCTGAAGGAAATGAGAGGGAATGAGAGTGAGACTGAGTAGTATGGAGGATGGAAAGGAAGAGAGGGTGGGCAAAAGAACAAGGCTGAAAAACACCGAGTGGCAGGAAAGGATGGAGGGAAGAGAAAGGAAAGGAAGATAAGGGTGGGTCAGTAGGAAGGGAGTTTGCTTTGAACAGGATGGGCATTACAATGAGGATATCCTGTGATGAGCCCTTTCCTCTCTGTTTCCAGACTTTTGACCCCTCTCATATTACAATCATCATCCAGGGGTGTGCAGATGTTGACAAAATTATTGTTCTCTTTTTAGGTGAACAATTATGGAACTCATTAATGATATTCTGGAAAGCTTGTTGAGCTCCAAACATTCCGCTACTTGGTTTGGAAGTCATAGCTCACTGTCTGATTTATCATTATAGTGTGAAACATTGTTTATGTCCACAATTGTACATAATATGACCCACAGGCCAGATCTGAACCTCAATCCAGAAAGAGTTGTCACATAGTGTTTCATTACTGTATAGATACTAGAGGCACAGTATTTTTGACCCACAGGCCAGATCTGAACCTCAATCCAGAAAGAGTTGTCACGTAGTGTTTCATTACTGTATAGATACTAGAGGCACAGTATTTTTAACTTTTCATCTCAAGTTTTTCTATATTTAGTGTTAACGAAAATAACAGGTTAATCCTTTCAATCCACTGACTTAAACTCTACCTTCTAATGCCCATTTGATATGATTCATTCAGCACAGAAGGGACTTTTCAAACTGGACAGGTCAGATACAGTATAGCTTTCATAAACCCTATCACTACAAAAGATCTCCCTTAAGTTTAATAACATAATCTGGTCACGACCTAATTAAAATGAAGGCTGCATTATCAAAGGGTTACTCTCACTGACATTTAATTGCACTGTATGAACCCTTGGTTATCTGGCATAATTGGTACCGAACATGGCACACGAATACACAGAACCTGTGGGACATGCTAACTGGTACAGTACAATGCACCAAAGTGCAAGCCCAACTTATCCCTTTTATGACCCACTAAATACAAACATACTGTAATGGAAAGTACCATAAACAAACAAAGGCACGGTTAACTTAATGGAAAGTGGTGAAAAGGGCACAATAGGGAAGAAAAAAGGTAGTCTTGCCTCACTATACAAGGAGATTGTGTGATGTGAAAACTCATCATATAAAGATATGTCATATAAAGATGTTGAAACATGGGTTTGATGGGGATAGGGAGGAGGTCAAGGACTCCTGGCCTTTGGTTCCTTCTACCTAGCATTAAAAAAAAAAAAAAAATGTATGGTACCCTTTTAGGCTTGCCCTTACTCCCCTCAGTAGCATCCTTGCCTGACATGACTTCCAAGCCCCAAGTTTCAGTATTTCACAAACACAAAGTTATCATTCCACATACTGGGCAATAGCAATGGTGTTTCAATGGCCTTGCAAGCACAAAGCTGAACGAAACAGTGACGATCACAGAGAATGTAAACGCTGGGCGGACTTCTTGGCTCAAACATCTGCCTGCTTGTGTGGGAGACAGCACATATGCACGGGACTGTCGTATGTGACCACCACAATTATTGTATGGGTGAATTTCAATATCATTATCGCAAAACTGGGTCTATGGTAACTTAGTTTAGTGTTCCACTGATTTATCATATAATGAACAATCATATAACGCGACCTAACTGTACCAGAGAAAGACTTGGGATGTCAGAGTCATCAGAAACAATGGACACATCATCACTGTTGGGCACAAACCGGCTCAGGCGCACAATAATGTTTTTGAGCTGAAAAATGCGATACAACAACAAAAGTGTAGATTATCATCTTGCAGCGATAATGAAAACCACTACAGCCAAGGGATCACTGTACTGTAGTTTTTCCCCTGATGGAACTGGGAAACTCCAACTTGAATAGTACACCATAATTGCATGAAATCTGATGTGCCTTAATTATGTGGTAGGAATAAGTCTCCCTGGTTATCAGTCAAATCCACTCTTCAATCTGCCTACTCTACACTTGGCCATCAACTGAGCTGAATGGGGTAACATATTTTTGTAAACTTATAGCAAATGTGATGCAGCTATGCATCACTATTCTAACCCAAAATCTCACACTCATGTGTGTTGGGATGATCCAGTGCATGAGTACAATTTTATGACTGATGACAATCAAAGAAAGGGAGGCTTAGATACAAAATCTCTTCCTCCATGCACCATTTTAGCATAAAATGATCTTCACACTTGCAGCATAACACAATATGACATGCACATGAAAACATGATATGATCTTTGAGCTTATACATCAGTAGCCTTGTTTATCTGGTGTGAATATATATGAATCCGGTTACTCATCAGTCTTAATGTTGCTACTGTACTGTACTTTTATATTGCATAATGATATGCACCCTTATAATAAACTGGTTGGTATAAACTGTACTGGTATTACCTTTGTTTTACAAAGGTGCTGTTAGTACAGTACACTACAATGCTAGCTTGATTTATTAAAATATTGTCATGCTCAAAAATTTAAAGACAGTAAACAAATGAATGAAGTAAAATCACTAGCAAATGAAGGCAGTGGAGGTTTTATCTATCACATGTGTGCAGTCCAACCACAGCTGCCAGGCAATGATAATCATAGTCACCCTTCCTACTGGTGCTGGAGGGGTATGCCTTCATGTGGTGGCATCAGTTTAAACTGGTCAGGTTATATGGACATCCCTCAACTTCCTCCATATCCCCCAAAGTGAGGATGGTGAAATGCAGGAGGGGAGGGGGGCACTTTTATCCAGCAGTCCACCTGATTTACATCAAAATGAGCCAAAAATAAATTAATTTCCTACACTGTATGTAGCTCCTGTTACTTAATCCTGATCTGCCTGGCTAAGCAGACCTGTCAAATGCAGGTAGCTAAGCAACTACCCCTATGGGGTCAACCCTTAAGTTCCTGCTGAATCAATACCCCTAGGGGGTCAGCCTTTAAGCACCTGATATCAATACCCCTATGGTGTCAACCCTTAAGTTCCTGATATCACTGATGTGTTTGCATCTTAGTGTGACATGTGGTGTGCAGTGTTCCATTATATGGGTTTGGTTGAGTGGGACTACTCCATATGCAGGTCAAATGCCATCTGTGATTCCCCCTAAACTGAAAACTGCAATTGAAGAGGGCTGGGTGATACGGTATCCTAATCTAAGCATAGCTAGGTGTAGGTTACTAAGTTAACTTTATTTAAGGATACCTCTCATGGGTGAATGTTAGGATGGGGGCTTGGAATACAATGTTCTGCTTGAGGTGCTTTACTGCCCTCCACATGAAATAAGTACGTAAGTGTTTTCCACTGATAGTGTTGGAATGTCTAGATGTGGGATTTTGTTGAAGAGGGTTTGGTCATGGAATGTCTAGATGTGGGATTTTGCTGAAGAGGGTTTGGTCAGGTTTGTATGGTGACTTATTTCCCTAGTTGTGTCGCAAGGCTCTGTTACTTAATGATGAGCACTGTGTGTTGGTGCAGACTGTTGTGAAGAATAATGTCTCTCTCACGTCATGATACCTGTATTCTCTAACAGGAGGGACTAGTTTCAAAGTGTAAGTCAGCTGTGAGAATGGCTGGTGCAACCCGTGGCAATGTGTAAAGCATTGTTCTGTATGGTTTGCAAGGTGTCGTACTGAGTGTTACATAGGATGGCAGTCCATACCGTGAAGGTATAGGTCATCAGTTAGATGGACAAGCATATCTAACACTCTAGGGCATGTCACCACAAGCATGAAACTTCCCTAACAGAATTAAATAGGATGGCAGTCCATACTGGGAAGGTATAGGTCATCAGTTAGATAGACAAGGATATCTAACCCTCTATGGCATCAGTTAGATAGACAAGGATATCTAACCCTCTATGGCATCAGTTAGATAGACAAGGATATCTAACCCTCTAGGGAATGTCACCACAAGCATGAAACTTCCCTAACAGAATTCCACAGGGTTCCATTCATTCACCTACACTCTTCAACCTATAGTCTACATGAATGGTATTTCCACACCTCAACAGGCCGCACACAGTGCTTCGTGTACAGATGACATTACCATGACATCTATACAACACACTACAGACACAGCTTTTATGATGCAACAAGACATTCTCAACACACTTCAGGCATGGGTTGTGAAAAGTGTGTGAGGCACTGGTACACTGCTAAGTGAGGTGCTAGGGAAGTACCTTAACTTATGGTTACTGTTGGTGACAAGTGTGGTGGTGGATACTGCTGAAGCAATTGTCTGACTGCTGCCTTCTACTACCCATGCCTGAAGTGTGTTGATACAGACTTGCTGCAGCATATACTGTGTCTGTAACATGATGTATAGATGTTATGGTAATTCCAACTGCACATGAGGTGATATTTGTGGGCAGCTGGAGGGTGGAAATATCATGCATGTGTAGGATGAAATGTTGGTGAAAGAATGGACCCCTGTGTAACTTTGTTGGGAAAGTTTCATGCCTGTGATGACATGCCCTGAAGTGTTAGATGTGTTTGTCCATCTGGTAAGTAATGTATCTGGCAAGCCTGTGATTGTTGCTGTTCTCCATTCTGTGTTGTTGATTAGGATATTAGATTATGCTGGGATCTGGAACCAAAGGCTTTACTAATGTCTACAGCTGTAGCTAGAACATTGTGCCAGTCTTGTGGAGCAGATACCATCACATGCATGTTGTGTGAGGTTGGCTAGCATGGTGTTTGTGGAATGTTGTGCTCCAACACTATGTTGTGAGTTTAAGAATTACCGCTAAGCATTAGGTTAGCCTGGATGGCGTGCCGAGTAGTGTTACGGGTCTGGAAATGGAGGTTGTGTCGTGTTCTTGTCTGGTTTCAGCATAGTGATGGCTGTTCTACGTTTCAAGATGTTGGGAATGCTACAACATGCACTTGAGTGGTTACTGATGTCAAAGAGCCTGGATGCCACATGGTCCTATTTGATAAAGCTGTAGGTTGTTAATGCCATCCAGCTCTGTGCAGAGTTTTGTTTTCTTAATGTCACCTGTCTGTTCTGGAGTGAAGTGGTTATGTTGTCCTGTAATGTTATATTAATGTTATAAATTCATCATCACAGTCCCTGGTAAAAGGCAAAGGTGGGGTCAGACACCACAAGGTGTTATAAAAAAGTTGAAGAATTATGCAACATACAAAGATAAATGATAATACATGAGCCTTGACCCTTCACTACATATCCTGACTTACTGATAATGAACAATGGCACATTACAGTATATGAAAAGTGTTGTGCTGATAAACAGCTTCAGTGTGAAAAATGTGTTAGACAAGGAAATACAGTACTGTATTGTACTTCACTGTCCGACGGTGATGTGGTCAGTGGTGATGCCAGTCATGATGATCAATAGTTGTGCCATAGAGGTGCAGACAGGTTATGGATATGTGTGGCTCAAACTATTATCCTAAAGCTTCTCATCCTCTACGCTCTTTTCAGTTTTCTGTCTTTTTCATCAGAGGATGAAAATACCAGTACTCAGGAAAATGCCACTTTGAATTAGCAGACCATGATAACAATGAAGAGAATGAGCCTGAGGAAATAAGCTAGCAAACAAGAGTGAAGAATTTTGTTTTCTACCGCACTAAGCACAGTATACAGAATCAAACCAAATCCATTACATGGTAGCTACTGTACTCATTTTTTTTTTTTAAATAACAGAACAGAGGAAGGAAAAAAAAAATCCATACACCAGATTACTGATGTCTTCCATTCATGAAATATCTGTAACAGTTGGGCTTGAACAGCTTTAGGTTGAAGTTTGGTGGGAAACAACTCTGGGGCAGAGAGTTCCAGAGAGATGCAGTTCAGGGAATAAAAGAATTCTGATAGAAGGAAGTTCTGCAATATGGCTGTGTGACATTCCCGTCATAAGCACTGCCAGATGCCCGTGTAGCATGAGGGAAGGCATGGAGAGGCGGCACAATGGACGCAACTTAATCTGAGAATTTGCCATAAAAATATCTGTAAAATACTGTACTGTAATCCAAGGGAGGCAACATTCCTTCTTACATGTAGGGGAGGTAAACTATTTGTAATAGCAGGGTTATTAATAATTCCAACAGCTTGTTCTGAATTTTGTCTACTTGTTTTAATCAACCTCTACACATCCATTCCACAAGGGTTAGCAATATTCAAGCTGTGAGCACACATGATTCTTGTAAATTACAGCTAACTGCTCGTCATATACAGTAAAAAATGGTAAAGAAGGAAATTTAGAGATAAAATTTCAGATGACAATTACAGATAATCTTTCATGATACTCGTAGTTCATCATGAATGCAGTTATGTCGAGTACATCTGAAAGGTGAAATACCCAGAAATCATGAAGCTGTTACAATAGCATTCTATAAATAGTGCTCCCTCCTGTAAAGCAATATCGTACAACATGGATTTGTACTTACGCAGCCACCTATGGTGTGACCAAAAAATATATACCTCGGTCACAGACATATATACCGCGGCGAATTGTCAGGCATCGGAGCTCAGACAGCACGCCGAAAGTCAAATGTCACGCGTGATAACGTCAAGCGAGCGGTGCACTGTGACTGGTTGCATGATGTCATATCCATATGTATCCCCACTGGCCACTGGGGGCGTCCTCTATTGCCTTTTTGTGGTCTCCCACCTCGTGCCTACATCTGAGGTAGCTACTCCCCTGGTACAGAGCATTGTTACATCTGTCAGAGCCAGTCAGGTTAGTGACCTGAACTTTTTTTTACTACAGTAATGTCTAAGAACCTTTCTCATGTATTTTTAATAACTGTGTCTGTGTATGAGTACCAGAGTGAATGTCAGTAGGGTGTTTTTTGGAGGGTTTTGATGGGATTTGGGGGGTGAAAAGGGCAACTCTGGAAAATGTCCAGTCTATGTTAGCCCTTTATAATGGAAATATGTGGAAAACACAACAGAGGAAAGTATACCAAGGCTTGTGGCCAGTCTACATTACCCGTGTTACAGAAGGGAGCATTGTAGAGTAATATTTTTTTTTTTTTTTTTTTTTTGTGGGACAGAAGCCTATAAAGATGGTGCAGAGGGCTACAGAAGGGATACCATACTACTAATTCACAAACTTTTTTATTTCTATTGACATAGAATATGTGTGGATGGAAGAAATTTGTACTGGAATGCAGAATAGCAAGACTCAATGACTAAACTTTTTGTTTTTTGTTTTTTTACTTGACAGTCAATGAAGGGGTTTGTTTCCTACAAGTATTGAAAGAGTAAATTAACCCACTGAAATACACAGTGTGGATTGTTGACTTTGGGAGTGAGAGATGGCTGAAGGTTTGAAATGAAAGGTGAGTGAAATTGTGTGTGACAGTTCTCATTACTTTTACTACTCTTCCTTTCCTATTTCTGGATCCTGGCTACACACTTATCAGTGGAACACATCTGTTGGGTTAGGATTATGTCATTTATTTCATGATGAAGGCTATGTCAGTTTGTATGCTTTGTGAAGTAAATGAAAAATCGGAAACAACTGACATAATACTGTAATCCCTCAATATATCAACACTAACTGAGGGGGAAAGGCTGATGATAAAACCAATGTTTGCAACGGGGGTTTATTGCCACCCCAGGATCACTTTATAGCTACCTAACAGAATAATACGTGTTCACAACTTAATGTTCAGCTTTGCTAGGGCTTATACTCAATACACAGATACTGTATAAGGTAAAGTAATATTGATTTTCACTCAATCAAATGCAAGAGAACTTCATATTCTTATTAGGGATCACTTAAGTGGCCCTGTACTGTTATGAACACCAGTAAGTGTCAAGTGGTGGTGGCATTCATGCCTCATGGTTACTGACATGAGCCAATGCTGACAGTGTCAATGGTCAACGACAAGTGCAAATGCTGGCAGCATCCATATGGTCCATATAACATGCCAGTAGCTGGATAACTGATGAGTAACAGCAACAACATACAGAGGCAACCCCTGTAAGTTCAGCACAATTGTCTCAAACACCCAAAGTCTCCTTTATCACCTTGGCCCACCCTGGGGATAATCAACTTCCCTTAACCCCCTTAGGTAATTAGATGTCCTTTAGCCCCACCTTACAGAGGTAATTACTCACATTAATCTGATCTATGGGTAACTAATCCTTCCCTTTCCCCATGGCCAATCACTTCCCTTACCTCACCTTTTAAGGGTAAAAAACCTCTTACCCTCCACTGGGTAATTATTATATCCTCAATACCCCACTCCTGGGATAACTAATCCCTTACCTACTATTGCAGGTAATTAATTCTCCATATCTCCCAGGAAGTACTTTAATCGACACCCTTATCTCAAGAGGCAGTTAACTTCCTTACCCCCAGTCATGTGCAATGACAATCACTGAACCTTTGACAACTTGATGTGATACATACCTGACTGGTAGATTATAAAAACCCTCAGCAGGTGCAATAGGCACTTCTAGAAAAGGCTATAACAAAAGACCTGCACTTCTCAGGCATCAAAGAAACTGTCCCAGTATTGGCATATGGGGCAGGGGTCTATGTACAGTACTGGGCACACCACATCAGGGGTTATCGGTGCTGCCTAATTAACGTATCTCTATATGAATCACATACAATCAAATTTTTGGCTATCGGGTGGCAATTCCATGCAAAAATTGGCCATACTATTAATTTCCCAAAGTTACAATATTCTGGGGATTATTCACAAACACAAAGTAAAGCTTAGTAATGGTACATGGTACCATAACAAATATTTGAATAACTTTAAAACTCTGTAGGCTCCTTTTCCCCTTCACTATGTCTTCCTGTTAGGTTGTGACTGCCATTTTGAGCTTATTAAGATTTCTTCAGTACCCCTTCACCAAGATGAAAGCACACTGCACTGCTAACCTTGGTCCATGCTTGCTTCATCACAATGGTTGATGGTTCAAGGAATCTGCTCTAAGCTTGCTGTAAGCTTCAACAATAACTGCCATTCACAATCAATTACTATTACATAAAAGTACTGTACATCAAATGGCATAGAGTTTTGTACTGTAGCACACATTTCAATGCATAACATAGCATACATATACATGTAATACAAATTGTCAGATGACTACCAGTCTTTGAGGACTTAAAGGAGCTATAAAACCAGATATTCTTTAGCAACTGCAGACTAACAAAAGTTACAGGCACAAATGTCCAGTCATGATTATAAGCAGTTACTGAAGTTACCAAAGGTACACTTGCAACAAATATTTAATTCAGCAGTATAAAGATGTAAATGTATAAGACGGCAGAGATAGGTGGGGCGGCTATGTACTATGAAATGTTAGTGTACACTACACTGGAGTGCATGTCAGTAGTTTTGTCCTAACTGTGTAAGACAATACAATGATTCCAAAGTTTGCATAAGGAGAAACTACTTGCACTTTTCTTGCTAATACAATATTATGGGTAGCTAATAAAGTCAGTGCTCAATCCCTCCTTCATAGTGTTCTGTACTTTTTCTAGCCCTCTAATTTGACTATTAAGTAACTGGCAACATTTATTTTTCATGGTCCCTTCACCTGACAACGTAGGCTAAGATTATCATGCATCTGGCAGAACTATGACGGCCCCTCAAAGTAGGAAATAACTGAATTACACCAATCGCAATGACTTCCAACGGACAAAAGAGGGACATTTATCACCATATGAGTATAGTGAAACATTACAATGATGCGCTAGGAGAAAACAACCTTCAGTGGGAACACTACCCTATATGGTAATGCCCCTCCCAGGCGACACGCGAGCAAGTTCCCTGCCAACGTAAACAAACAACTTACGAATCCCCCAGGTAAGAGTGCAGCTTGATGACCCCAGCTGTGGATTTAGCAGTGAAGTTGGGGAAAACGTCGCCCAGGTTCACCATGGTTCCGAGAGTTGTCACTGCAGCCTAGAGAGTAACACCCTTACTCGACAGCGGCCGGAAGAGAGTGAACGAGTGGAATGTCAGGCTGAGGCGAGCCGACTGTCTGCTGGAGGTTGCCGGTTTCAATAAATTTTATGCCTTAGGTAACCATGAAAGTACAAGAATTGCCACCTTTCTTATTGTTTACTTGACGGAAGATACTTTACTCATTCAATATGTTCAAACTATAAGGCGTGTCACTTTGTGCAGAAAAAA
>JAGKTI010008069.1:23765-34750 GCA_018397915.1 Birgus latro | reverse complement strand
AAAAACTTACACCAATGATCTATCATGTAATTCTGAGTATATTTTGTTATATAAACATATACTCTTTGTGACCCCAGTTCAGTACCCAGCATTAGGCTGTTAGAGTGTAAAATTTTTGTGGGTTCCAGGTGTCATAGGGTGGGAGCTTCGCAGGGCGACGGGAGACGAGTATTATTAGCTTATTCTGTACTGCACATAAAAACCCCATATCCTATCAGTACAAACGAGTTTGAAGAAGAAACTTTACGTAGTCTATTGATTCTTTAACATAAAGTCATGCATTCCTGCAATTCTTTTGCACAAATCAATTGTAATTAAGGATTAAATTCAAATTTTATGGATTGCAAGGGGGCACGCAAGGAGGAGAGGCTGGTGTATTGTTGCCAGTTATGTAATGTTTGGTTTGTGGGCTATTGCTACCAGCATTATCATAACACCCACAGCTCATTTAATGAAACAACTTTATTGTAATGCGTGACTAGCGTCACTTTAAGTCAGAAGTAATGATATTATTTATTACAATTTTTCTGCTGCAAGTACACGTGGCACCATTGCTTTCACATGAAGGTGATGAGAATAGTGACGCAGGGTTGCCAATTGAACGGCTTTTCTGCTAGACCTATTTTTTGCTTCTACCAAGGCACGATTTAACATCTGGCAACATGATATCTAGCTACATTCTGGATATTTTTGCCATTTTTAGGTGATATTCTAGTGATTAATCGTCTTCTCTTGCGATGTTTTGCAGTGTTTACTATTTAGCAATATTTTAGCAAGTTTTCAGAGCTACACTAGCGAGATTGATGTAAGGACTTAGCAACCCTGCGTCCACGGTGTTATTTGAACGGGAAATTGCAGGCGAGGGACACACTTCAAATACTGTTCTCCGCGTTCAGTTGTTCACTGATTTCAGCTTCACTTGTTCATGAAACAGCATGCCACGTACGCAAAGAAATTAGGAATATGCAGATATCTTCTATTTTTACGTATTCTGGGATGGTAATGTCAGTGCTACAGCAAGGGAATACAGGTGGAGATACCCAGTGGTGCCACGTTTACTTGCAGCATAAAAGATTGTAATAAATAATACTATTCCTGACTTAAAGTGACGCTAATCTCGCTTTACAATAATGTTGTTTCATTAAATGAGCTGTGGGTGTTATGATAATGCTGGTAGCAATAGCCCACAAACCAAACATTACATAACTGGCACAATACACCAGCCTCTCCTCCTTCCGTGCTCCCTTGCAATCCATAAAATTTGAATTTAATCCTTAATTACAGTTGATTTGTGCAAAAGAATTGCAGGAATGCATGACTTTATGCTAAAGAATCAATAGACTACGTAAAGTTTCTTCTTCAAACTCGTTTGTACTGATAGGATATGGGGTTTTCATGTGCAGTACAGAATAAGCCTATAATACTCGTCTCCCGTTGCCCTGCGAAGCTCCCACCCTATGACACCTGGAACCCACGAAACTTTTACACTCAAACAGCCTAATGCTGGGTACTGAACTGGGGTCACAAAAAGTATATGTTTATAGAACAAAATATACTCAGAATTACATGATAGATCATTGGTGTAAGTTTTTGTCATACGTCGCGTTACACCCTGTATATATACAGTATATACTGTATATATATTCATTCATTATCCAATCCTATGTTGCCCCACAGAGAAGTGTAGGAGCCCGGGGCTGGGCAAGTTGGTCATGACATTCAAGATGAGAGTGACCAGCCTCACTCATCCCTGAATGGCATTACGTGAGCAATAAGCCCCAACCTATCTATCTATCTATCTATTGCCAGACGCCTCAATCCCGAACGGGGTGGCCACAAACAAATCGCCTCCATGTCACTCTGTCCCCTGCCATTTCACTACCATGCTCCCAACTCACACCCCCCTCTCTCATATACCTCTCCACTCCATCTCATCCTCGGCCTCCCCCTCCCTCTCGCCCCCTCCACCTCACTCACATACTCTCCTCGTCAATCTTTCACTCTCCATCCTCTCTACATGCCCAAACCACCAAACCACCTTAACGTGTTTCTCCTAACGCTTCCCATCACGTCCTCAAGCACACCACAACGCTCCTTCACTTCCTCATTTGTTAGTCTGTCTCTCCATGTGACTCCACATGCTCCTCTCAAATAACTCATTTCCACTGCTCTCACTCTTGACTTCTGTCCTTCCAACAGGGTCCAAGCTTCACTTCCATATGTCAGAGTTGGTATCACAAGCCCCAACCACCCCTTGGAAATAAACCTTCACCAGCTCAATCCGATTGGAGCGCCGTAATTACCCACTAAACCACCAGGCACCAAAATTTGGTTATGTGGTTACCACACAGTGTAGTAAATGGTTTCCTGGTGTACAGGAAACCAATTGGCTTGTCACTCAGTGTAGAGTCACCCACAGACAGAAGGGCGAGGAAAGAATGAAGGTAAGAAAGAAGAGGGAGTGTAAAGTCAACCGTAGGCAGAAGGACAAGGAAAGAATGAAGGAAAGAAAGACAGAAGAGGATTGAAGAAAAGAAGAATGGAGGAGAGGAAAGGGCAGACACCCGAGAGCAGCACTACATCGAGTGAGTGGATGGTGAGCATAATATTTATATTTTGTCCTCTAAGCTCCTTTTCCCAATCTATTTATAAGAAGCACTTCTTCAGGCCATGATAGTTGCCCTTTTTGTAGTTTAGACTCTTTGTAACTCTCATTACTAGTAATGTCATATGCAGTCCTGAACTTACAATTTAATACTGAATGGTAGCTTTTGCCGAGTGCGGGGTGATACATTATATTGTCAATTTCATTTTCTTGCCTAGTAAATATCAGATCTAGTACTGATCGATCATCAAGTCCTCTTTTTCTGGTGTTTTCCTTTACATGCTGTTAGGAAAAAATCCTGCACAAGATATAAGAGTTTGATCCCAAAAGCTTTCATGGCTTTTTACATCTAGAGTATTCCAATTTATATTTGTACTGAAGTCTCCAGTTAATAAAATTCTTTCAGATTTCTCTTCCAGTCTATGTAGTAATGTTCTTAAACACTGAACTGCACTTTCTGCCAGGTAAAGTGTTTGTTTTGGGTGGTATGTATAAATTTGCCATAATTAACCTGCCCTGTCCCCGCAATGTACGATGCACGGCACAGCTTTTTTTCACGCTCAGTCCCGACAACGTGCATTGTACATTCTGCAATTGAAAGGCCTGTCATTTGCATATTTTTCAAGTTTCACGGGTGATTTTTGGTACTTAGATGCATGACACCTTCCTCTAGCCGACACCAGGTGGAGACACTCCCAGACCCCGGGTGACCCGCGCTCACCTGTGATTCGGCGACTCACCTTGTAGCAGTGACTCAGGACAGACATGGTGCGCCGAGGTCTCTCTGACAAGGAAATTCAGGCTGTCCTGGACACCTAGCCAGTCGAGGAATTCACTGGGAATAGTAATTCGCCTACAAAAGACGATGTCCAGGACAAAAACTACTTGCTTCCGGACGAGGAGACGAGTAGGAGCGACGAGGAGGTACCGTCACCTAGGAAGTGGCGGTATGTTATATATCGTCAGGCAGGCCAGGCTAGACCACGAGGATGTGGAAGCACCTCTCTCCAGGCTGTGCACGATGGGTCGGATGAGAACGAGGAAGGGGCATGTGGATGTGGTGTTGCCATGTGGTTGGGCTGTGAATGCATCTCTCCACGTGGAATGGAAGGAGTGAGGCGGAGTACAAGGTATGGGCCTGTTCGTTTGTCTGGGGATGGCGGAAGTGTAGGGGCAGGAGTGAGTAGTGAGAGTGAAAGTGGTGGTGGTAGGGAGGGAGGTCACACGCTCCCATGTGGTGCACCTGGGCGGCGAGCAGGTGACGTGGCGCCACTCCCAAGCACATCTTTCCCCCTGCAATATTCCCGTGCTCCCTCTCCACAGCCCCATGGTGTGGGGAAAGGGATGAAGGGGAAGGGGAGAGGGAAAGGGAAAAGGGCCACGAGTGGGGAAGGGCACCACTCTCTACCTACCCAACCACCCCCACCACCCTCTCCCCTACACCCCGACGAAGGCGACAATGGTGACAAGGCTGGAGATGGTGATGTGTCATGGTTTTGGGAGGACAGGAGTGATTTCGAACCCACGATTCACTCCTTTACAGAGGAATGGCAGTCTGGCTGCACTGCTCCACATATCCACCAAGGCTCCAACAAGGTGGATTTCTTCCACCTTTACTTCTCTGAGCAGTTTGTGGAGAGTATAGTGGAGCAGACTAACATCTTCGCCGGGAGGATGCGCAGTGAAAGTGAGCGTCAGGGGACAACAAGCACGCAATCACAGTGCCATGGTTACCCAGTCACAGTAAGTGAGATGTTCCTAATTTATGCCTTGGTTCTGTTGATGGGCATAGTATGGAAAGGACAAATTCTGGCTTACTGGCTACTGACCCCATTACTTACACACCATTCTTCAGTAAAGTTATGAGTCGGAATAGGTTTCAGTACATTCTGAGCCGCCTCAACTTTTATGATACAGATGACCCTGCAAATGCAAATAATACAGATAAAATGAGGAGAATTAGGCTTGTTTCTGATCACCTACGGGAAACATTCCGCTCGTCATTTTATCCTTACAGAGACCTCATCACGGACGAGAGTCTTGTGTTGTGGAGAGGCAATATTTCCTTTCACCAGTACATACCCAGCAAGAGGCAAGTCATAGTCTTGTACACTGGTGCACAGACAGACAGAACAGAAGATAGGAGTATAGGACTCTCAGGGGCTGTGGTAAAGACCATGATAGAAGAGTACCTTCATTGTGGTCACCCTGGACAACTGGTACACTAACCCTCTTCTCGCTCGGTACCTCCACCTTCAGGACACCGGAGTCTGTGGCACTGTCAAGAGAAACCGCAGTCGTACGGAGCAACTCGAGAGGAAACTAAACAGGAATGAAGTGGTTTTCTTCAAGGCAGGTAACATCCTCGCCACTGTATGGAACCACAGGAGAGAAATTTCCCTCCTGTCCACTGTACACTGCCCCATGATGCACCACACAGACTCCATGGAGTAACCAGCCAGAGGAGGGCCCACGTCTGGAAACCAGAGCCAGTAATGGAGTACAACGTGAACATGAGGCAGGTAGACCAGTCTGACTCCATGATTTCCAGCGTGGAATATGCCAGGACCACGATGAAGTGGTACAAGAAACCTGCTTGATATCGCGGTCCTCAACTGCCACTACCTCCACGCCTTGACTACAGGGAAATGCGAGACCTTCGAGGGGTTTGTGAGCGAGCTGTCCCGAGAGATCATCTGGAAGTATGCAGAGGAAAGGCCCCACTCCCATACCCACACCGCCATTGCCGGCCAGACGCCCTTGCGCCTCACGGGACGCCACTTCCTCACCACCATCCCCCCTACACCAAACTGCCCCAGACCGCAGCGCTGCTGTCATGTGTGCAGCAACTCGACAATCAGAGCAAGCACTGGCAGACAAGATACGAGTGTGTTGATTGTAATGTTGGCTTGTGCCTTGAGCCCTGTTTCAAGCTGTATCACACCCTGCTACATTACTGATAATGTTGGTATACCTGTATACTCTAGGCAAGGCCAGTGATTTTTTTTTTTTTTTTTTTTATGTGTCCGACTCTGGGCATAGGCTTCACAGCCTGCTATCAAGGCCCAGCAGTCCTCCTACATACCATACACCTCCACATGTCACCATATGTGATACTGTGTGCTTGGGAGAATATCATGCTCACTGTAATACTAAGTCAGGTATATATGTGATAACTGTTGGAAAAAGGTAATAATCTCTGTGGAAAAGTAAACTGAAAGTTGGAAAATAGAATGCAATACTGTGTGCTTGCGAGAATATCACGCTCACTATAAAATCAAGTCATGTAATATACATGCTAACAATGGTAATAATCTTTGTGGAAAAGTATAATGGAAGTTGAAGAATACAATGTAATACTGTGTGCTTGCGAGAACATCACGCTCAGCATGTAAATATGAGATAACATTACGCTCACTATAATAGTAAGGCCTGTCAATATGTGATAACAGTTTTAGAAGTTGAAAATTGATATAATCTTTGTGGAAAACTATACCTAAAGTTGAAAATAAAAAAGGAATACCGTGTGCTTGCGAGAATAGCACGCTCAATATAATAGTATGGCATGTCTATCTATCTATCTATCTAGTGCCACACACCATAATCCCATAAGGGGTGGCCATTTGACTTTGAGTTATTTATTTTATGGAGAGGGGCACTACCCCTCCACCAACCCACTTGTTGACACGTAGGGAGCACGTATGGTTTGGTTATATGGTTACCACCCAGCGTTGTAAATGGTTTCTTGTCTTACAGGAAACCATTTGGCTTGTCACTCAATGTAAAGCCACCTGTAAAGGAATGAAAAGCAGTAATAAGTGACAGGAAAGATGGGAGAAATAGGAAGAGAGGGCAGGCACAGAAAAAGAATGATAAAGGCTAAGGAAGAAGTAGGCAGTGGATGATGGTCGCCACCACCTACCACTAAGTATGGCATGTCAATATGCGATAATATTACGTTCACTAATAATAGCAAGGCCTGTCAATATGTGATATGTGTTACAAAGTTGAAAATGATCTAATGATTGCAGAGAAGTATAATGTAAGCTGAGAATCAGAGTGTAAGATGAAACAGTCTCAGGGAGTCAAGTGTGCCAGAAACTGGCAATTTTCAGGTGTTATCATAATGAACCTATGCTTATATCGCCTATATTTTTGTCTGAAAACCGATATGTTCTTATAGTACATGTTAATTTTGATCTAATAAATGTATATTTATGAATCATGGGTGGTTTGGAGTAGTTATCCCATCACAGAAAATGCAGCACCTGCACCTCGGCTCCACAGAGTATAAGCCCTAGGTGCACGGAAGCTTACCTGTCCTGACCACTTATGAGCGTAGCTAAGCACTTTCTTGGTGATTTTCCATTGTTTCTCACCAAAAGCGGAGGTTTGAGGGGGGGGGAATGAATATTTGTCGGGTTCTAGGTTGGGTTGGGTAATAAATTGGTCGGTATGGCGCAGGTTAATTTCCCTTCAGATGCGTTAATTTTCAGTGCAATCAATTCTACTTGTGAGGGTATATACTTCTTTGACTTGTAGATTTATCTTTGTTAAGATTATAATTCCTCCTCCCTTTCTTAAATTTCGGTCTCTTCATATATTTTATTCCTCTAAGTTTTGGGTATCATTTTATATCTCTGGGATTTTGTTTCAGTTAGGCAAATAATATGTGGTTCCTTTGCTTTGGTACAGTCTTCTGTCTCTAATAATTTAGACACCATTCCATCTACATTTGAGTACATCAACCTAATCATCTTGGTTACATACTTGCCATAACTTGAGTCTGCTACCTTCCTCCTTTTTATTCCCTGATGGTTGTGTACCACTTTCGTACTTGCAATCCAATTACTTTGTTAAAAAAAAAAAAGTACTCTTCTCTTCCTCTGATCTTCCCTCATTCTTTGTTCTTGCCTCTTCCTTCCTCCTCTTTTAGTATTCCCAATTCCTCTTGAGTTAGGCATCTTTTTAGCTATACTTTTTTAATTCCTCTTTTTCCATGAGTCTGCATTTTTTAGTATTTCCTCCATAGCGTTCGCACTGCGGAAGGTTACTTTCAGGAGCCTTGACTTATTTCCCCCATATTTCCCTAGCCTTTTGTGATCCTGTATGTCTTTATTAAAGATTTCCTCAGATACTTCCTTCAATATGCTCATTATATTTACCATCTCCATTTTCTCTCTCAAAATCTTGTTTTTTATTTCTTCCTCAAGTGGTAGCTGGTGGCAACCATCATCCACTCACTTGATGTAATGCTGCCTACTTCTTCCTTAGCATTTATCACTCTTTTTCTGTGCCTGCCCCCCTCTCTTCCTATTTCTTCCATCTTTCCTGTCACTTCTTATTGCTTTCATTCCTTTACAGGTGGCTTTACATTGAGTGACAAGCCAAATGGTTTCCTGTACGCCAAGAAACCATTTACAACGCTGGGTGGTAACCATATAACCAAACCATATGTGCTCCCTATGTGTCAACAAGTGGGTTGGTGGAGGGTTAGTGCCCCTCCCTGTAAAATATATAACTCAAAGTCAAATGGCCACCCATTTCGGGATTATGGCATTTTCTTTTTTCTTTCTTTTTTTTTAATGCAAGGAAGAAGGAACCAAAGGCCATGGGCCCACATACTGTTCCCTCCAAGAAAAAGCAAAAACAATACAAAAGAGAGCCAAATTCAAGATCCATTCATTTCGAGATGCCTGGACACACTGCGTTTGAAAGACTGGAGATCATAGGAAGTAGGGAATACAGACAGAGGAAGACAGTTCCAGAGTTGACCAGTTGCATAAATGAAGGACTGGGAGTAACGGTTAACTCTTGCATTAGAGAGCTGGACAGAAAAGGGATGAGAGTTTGTTGCTAGACGGGTACTACGTGCCCATCGTAGAGGTGGAGGGAAGCAAGCAGACAGTTCAGAGGAACAGTGACCGTTGAAGTAGCGGTAGAAGAGAGATAAACATGCAACAGTGCAGTGAAGAGACAAAGGTTGAAGGTAATCAGTAAGAGGAGGAGAGTTAATGAGACAAAAAGCCTTTGACTCCACCCTATTGAGAAGAGCTGCATGTGCGAAGCCTCCCCACACATGAGAGTTGTACTCCATACATGGGCGAATAAAATCCGTGTACAAGGTCAACAACTGTGCAGGGGTAAAGAAAGTATGGAATCGGCTTAGCACACCTAATCTCTTGGAAGCAGATTTCACAAGAGATGTAATATGTTCTTTCCAAGACAAATCCTGAGAGAATGAAACCCCAAGCATGTTCAAGGATGATGTAGGACTGAGCTGGACATTATTAAACATTAGTGGGTAATCCTGAGGAAGAGTTTGTCAGGCTGATAAATGTAAGAACTGAGTTTTTGATGCATTAAAAATAACAAGATTATTTTTACCCCAGTCAGAGATACGAGCCAAGTCAGACATTAGGTGTGCCATAACCTCATCCCTTTTTTGTTGAAGTAACTGCTGAGATGGACGTTGTGAAAACCGAATGGAAAGATGAAGGGTGGAATCATCAGCATATGAGTGGATAGGGTTAGATGTACAGCTTAGAAGGTCATTGATGGATAAAAGAAAGAGAGTTGGTGATAGGACAGAGCCCTGAGGAACACCACTGTTGATAGGTCTAGGAGAAGAACAATGGCCATCTACAACAGCAGCTATAGAATGACCAGAAAGAAAGCTAGAGATGATGGCACAGATGGAAGGAGAGAAACCGTAGGAGGGCAGTTTGGAAATTAAAGATTTATGCCAGACTTGATCGAAAGCCTTTGAGATGTCAAGTGCAATGACAAAGCTTTCGCCAAAGTTCCGAAAGGAGGATGACCAGGAGTCTGAAAGGTAGGTGAGAAGATCGCCAGTGGAGTGTCCCTGACAGAACCCATACTGACGATCAGAAAGAAGGTTGTGAGAGGAAAGATGCTTTAAAATTTTTCTGTTAAGAATTGACTCGAAAACTTTTGAGACACAGGATGTTAAAGCAATTGGACGATAGTTAGAGGGTTGGGAATGGTCACCCTTCTTTGGGACTGGCTGAATGAGAGAAACTTCCAGCAAGAAGGAAAGGTACAAGTTGACAGACAAAGGCGAAAGAGTTTACCTAGGCAAGGTGTAAGCACAGAAGCACAGTTTTTGAGGACAACAGGAGGGACTCCATCAGGCCCATATGCCTTGTTAGTATTGAGGCCAGTGATGGCAGAAAATACATCAAATGAAGAAATTTTAATGTCAGTCATGAGGAAGTCAGAGGGGGGAAGTGATGGAGGAATAGCACCAGAATCGTCTGGCAATAGACAGATAGATAGAGTTCTTCTTCATCTATACCAGTGATTACTATTGATTTGCTGATATCTCCTGAATCTTTCACCAATTTTGGGTTGTTGGATTACTTTTTTCACTTCCTTTCTAATGCTTTTTTCTTCAACTCTTGTTTCCAAGTCTTTCTTCACTTTCACCATTTCAGCAAATGTAATTTCCACATCATCTTTGTAACTTTGCATTACTTCATTCACCTGGGTTTTCTCTTCAGTATCACTGCTTTGGTCTGTCAGACTGCTTGCCTGCCTAATTGTCTCTGTACCATTTCTGAACTCCTCCATAATACTCTCATGGTTGACAACTGTACTTGCCGTCTGAGTGTGCCCTGCGCATTAGGGAGGTTATTCTCTCAGGCATGGAAGCATACATTCCTTTTTCATATCCTCTGCCTAATGCAAGAGAGCTTTGGTTTAATCACGCTTGTTCTAATGCTGTCCGCAACAAAGAAAGGGCCTTTAAAAGGTACTGGAGCCAACCCACCCCTGAATCACATCTTTTTTATATTTCCGCCCGGAATTGTGCTAAGTCTGTTCTTCGCTCTGCTAAAAATAATTTCATCCGTGCTAAATGTTCCCAACTCTCCAACTCGAATTCTTCTCGCTCCTTTTGGCACCTTGCCAAAAACCTTTCTAACAACTTTACCTCATCATCCTTCCCTCCTCTTTTCTACTCTGATGCCTCTGTAGCTATTTCTTCTACTGATAAAGCAGATCTCTTTGCTCAGACTTTCTCCTCCAATTCTACCTTAGACGATTCCGGTGCTGTTCCTCCATCACTTCCCCCCTCAGACTTCCTCATGACTGGCATTAAAATTTCTTCAGCTGATGTATTTTCTGCCATCACTGGCCTCAATATTAACAAGGCATATGGGCCTGATGGAGTCCCTCCTGTTGTCCTCAAAAACTGTGCTTCTGTGCTTACACCCTGCCTAGGTAAACTCTTTCGCCTTTGTCTCTCAACTTGTACCTTTCCTTCTTGCTGGAAGTTTGCTCTCATTCAGCCAGTCCCAAAGAAGGGTGACCATTCCCAACCCTCTAACTATCGTCCAATTGCTTTAACATCCTGTGT
>JAGKTI010008069.1:0-19773 GCA_018397915.1 Birgus latro | reverse complement strand
TCTGTCCTATCACCTACTCTCTTCCTTTTATTCATCAATGACCTTCTAAGCTGTACATCTAACCCTATCCACTCATATGCTGATGATTCCACCCTTCACCTTTCCATTCGGTTCCTGCAACGTCCATCTCAGCAGTTACTTCAACAAAAAAGGGATGAGGCTATGGCACACCTAATGTCTGACTTGGCTCGTATCTCTGATTGGGGTAAAAATAATCTTGTTATTTTTAATGCATCAAAAACTCAGTTCTTACACTTATCAACCCGACAAAATCTTCCTCAGGATTACCCACTAATGTTTAATAATGAACAGTTATGTCCTGCATCATCCTTGAACATGCTTGGGGTTTCATTCTCTCGGGATTTGTCTTGGAAAGAACATATTACATCTCTTGTGAAATCTGCTTCCAAGAGATTAGGTGTGCTAAGCCGATTCCGAACTTTCTTTACCCCTGCACAGTTGTTGACCTTGTACACGGGTTTTATTCGCCCGTGTATGGAGTACAACTCTCATGTGTGGGGAGGCTCCCCACATGCAGCTCTTCTCAATAGGGTGGAGTCAAAGGCTTTTCGTCTCATTAACTCTCCTCCTCTTACTGATTCCCTTCAACCTTTGTCTCTTCGCCGCACTGTTGCATCTTTATCTCTCTTCTATCGCTACTTCAATGGTCACTGTTCCTCTGAACTGTCTGCTTGCATCCCTCCACCTCTACGACGGGCACGTAGTACCCGTCTAGCAACAAACTCTCATCCCTTTTCTGTCCAACTCTCTAATGCAAGAGTTAACCATCACTCCCAGTCCTTCATTTATGCAACTGGTCAACTCTGGAACTGTTTTCCTCTGTCTGTATTTCCTACTTCCTATGATCTCCAGTCTTTCAAACGCAGTGTGTCCAGGCATCTCGAATTGAACGGATCTTGAATTTGGCTCTCTTTTGTATTGTTTTTGCTTTTTCTTGGAAGGAACAGTATGCGGGCCTGTGGCCTTTGGTTCCTTCTTCCTTGCATAAAAAAAAAAAAAAAAATATGCTGATGATTCCACCCTTCACCTTTTCATTCGATTTCCGCAACGTCCATCTCAGCAGTTACTTCAGCAAACAAGGGATGAGGCTATGGCACACCTAATGTCTGACTTGGCTCATATCTCTGATTGGGGTAAAAATAATCTTGTTATTTTTAATGCATCAAAAACTCAGTTCTTACACTTATCAACCCGACAAAATCTTCCTCAGGATTACCCACTAATGTTTAATAATGTCCAGCTCAGTCCTGCATCATCCTTGAACACGCTTGGGGTTTCATTCTCTCGGGATTTGTCTTGGAAAGAACATATTACATCTCTTGTGAAATCTGCTTCCAAGAGATTAGGTGTGCTGGGCCGACTCCGAGCTTTCTTTACCCCTGCACAGATGTTGACCTTGTACAAGGGTTTTATTCGCCCGTGTATGGGGTACAAGTCTCATGTGTGGGGAGGCTCCCCACATGCGGTTCTTCTCAATAGGGTGGAGTTTAAGGCTTTTCGTCTCATTAACTCTCCTCCTCTTACTGATTCCCTTCAACCTTTGTCTCTTCACAGCACTGTTGCTTCTTTATCTCTCTTCTATCGCTACTTCAATGGTCACTGTTCCTCTGAACTGTCTGCTTGCATCCCTCCACCTCTACGACGGGCACGTAGTACCCGTCTAGCAACAAACTCTCATCCCTTTTCTATCCAATTCTCTAATGCAAGAGTTAACCGTTACTCCCAGTCCTTCATTTATGCAACTGGTCAACTCTGGAACTGTCTCCCTCTGTCTGTATTCCCTGCTTCCTATGATCTCCAATCTTTCAAACGCAGTGTGTCCAGGCATCTCGAAATGAATGGATCTTGAATTTGGCTCTCTTTTGTATTGTTTTTACTTTTTCTTGGAAGGAACAGTAAGCAGGCCCATGGCCCTTGGTTCCTTCTTCCTTGCATAAAAAAAAATAAAAAATAAGAAAATAAATTTCACCTCTCTTACTGACAGCTCATCAATTGTTGTGTCTTTCTTGTTTAATTCCTTTACTAATTTTCCATTTTCCTCCTTCTTCATGTGCAATTGCTTCTTAATTTCATCCATTTCACTCTGAAATGTCCTTTACAGTTTGTTCACCCTCTACTAGTTTGTTGTATGTTTCCATTTCAATCAGTTCCTGGTTGAAATCAGCATCCTGTTTTCTGCCTTTATCCCTTTTCTTAATTCCTTCCATATTCGCTTTACTAAATATGGTGGTCCTCTTGTATTATTACTAAAAAAAAATTCTACTTACAAGTATGCATCTCCTTACTCGTCTCTGGTACTCAAAACAGCTGGCAGCTTGATCAGCACATTCCTGCACTAAATGGCTATATTCTGTTATTTGGAAAACACTTTTGCATAAACTTGCTCTGTTATATTAGAACACCATTTACTTGAACCTAGTACAGAACTTGACTCAAATAAAGATACAATTTAGGTATGGCCACTTGTGGTTAAGGGTGGGTAGCACGGAATGAGGCGATATGCGTGCTGTCTCTCTGACACCTCAACTGTGTGTGTGTGTGTTTGCCTAGTTGTGACATAGATGATATGAGCTTTGCTTGTGGGGTCCTGTCTTTGTTTCTCAATAAGTCAAATTTTGCTTTGAACTCAGATAAGAATTTGGACTGGTCTATCTTTGTCCAGGCTATTCCACAGGTCTATGCATCTATATGAGAAACTATATTTCTTGATATCCTTCAAGCAACTTGCCTCTTTGAGTTTCATTCCCTGTCCTCTTGTTACTCTCCCATCTCATACAAACAGATCTCTGTCAATTTTTTCTACTCCCATCATGGCCATGAACAATGATATCATGTTGCCCCTCTCTCTCCTTTCTTCTAAGGAAAGCAGTCCAGCCTTTACCTGTACAACAGATCTGCCAGTCTAGGGACCATCTTGGTTGCAGTTCTTTGTATTCTCTCTGTCTTGTTTATATCTTTCTTTTTATGTAGGGTCCTCACTACTGCCACACATTCCAACCTGGGACAGATCATGGCCACTATCAATTTTTTTCACCATCTCAGCAATGTAATGAAATGCTACTCTTTTGTTAGTCAAGAGATTATACATCTCTTTAATTATCTTGTTGAAGTGTTTTTCAGGTAAAAAATTATCCTGGACCTTCTCTTGCTCTGGCGACTGGTTCATAACCCATCAACTAATTCAGTGATGGTCTCTTGGTACTTTTACCCATTTCCAATATTTTACATTTTCGGGGGTTGAATTTCATTTCCCACATCCAGCTCCAATCATGAATCCTATCCAGGTTCTCCTGTAGCATTTTACAGTCTTCTTCAACTTCTACTCTCCTCATGATCTTTCCATCGTCAGCAAACAGACTTGCATAACGGTTCATTTCATCTACCATATCGTTTACTTAAAATCAGGAACATTGCGGGCGCTAACACCAAGCCCTGTGGGATTCCACTTGTTACTTTCCTCCACCCAGACACTGTGTCTTTTATTACTGTCCTCATTTGTCTGTCTCTCAAGAAGTCTCTCATGCACTCCAAGAGGTTCTCTTTCAGTCCTCCTATGTGCTCTAATTTCCACATTAGTCGCTTGTGGGTTACCTTGTCAAAAGCTTTCTCCAGATCTAAATACAGTATATACAATCCACCCAACTATTTCTCTCCTGTAACACGTCAGTGTGTGTGCATTTAAGTACTTGGATAATGTGATGAGTAAGGATGGAAGTCTGGAGGGTGAAGTGCTCGAAAGGGTGCAGCAGGGAAGGAAGGTTGCTGGTTCGTTGAAAGCAGTGAAAAGAAACAGGGAGGTGAGCTTGGAAGTGAAAAAGTTGTTACATGACAGTATTGTGATACCAACTCTAACATATGGAAGTGAAGCTTGGACCCTGTTGGAAGGACAGAAGTCAAGAGTGAGAGCAGTGGAAATGAGTTTTTTGAGAGGTGCATGTGAAGTCACACGGAGAGACAGACTAACAAATGAGGAAGCGAAGGAGCGTTGTGGTGTGGTTGTGGACGTGACAGGAAGCGTTAGGAGAAACACATTAAGGTGGTTTGGGCATGTGGAGAGGATGGAGAGTGAGAGACTGACGAGAAGAGTGTATGTGAGTGAGGTGGAGGGGGGGAGAGGGAGGAGGAGGAGGCCGAGGATGAGATGGAGGGATGGAGTGGAGAGGTATATGAGAGGGGGGGTGTGAGTTGGGAGCGGGATAGTGAAATGGCAGGGGACAGAGCGACATGGAGGAGATTTGTTTGTGGCCACCCCGTGCGGGATTGAGGCGTCTGGCAATAGATAGATAGATAGAATACGTCAATCACTGTTCAGTAGAAACTCAAATAGTTGGAACACAACCTTCCACTTCTGAATCCAAAGTGACTTTCTGCTAAAATGTCCATCTCCTCCAGATATTTCATCTATCTGTATTTCAAGATTCTCTTGCACAACTTTGAAACCATGCTGGTCAGGGACACTGGTCTTTAATTCAGGGGTTCTTCTTTGTTCCCTCCCTTAAAAATTGGTACCACATTGGCCCCCATCCAGTCCCAAGGCACTTTCCCTTCTTCCAGACAGCACACAATCAAATCGTGAATCTTATCTGCCAGTTGTTCTCTGCATCCCTTTAGTAGCCAATTAGAGATCCTGTCTGGTCCTGGGGCCTTCCTCACATCTTAAGTTTCCAGTAATGTGTACACTTCTTGCACTTCAACTTTAACATCTTTTAACTCTACATTTTTAGTCACTCCCTCCTCCTCCACAAAATCACTTTCTCTAATGAAGACTGATTGGAAGCATTTGTTCATTATTTTGGCCTGCATAACCACATCTTTATAGACATTTCCTTCTACCTTCAGCTTATTGATCCCTTCCTGTTGTTTCAATTTGCCAATGTGTGAGTGTGTGTGTGTGTATTTACCTAATTATGATATAAAGGAAATGAGATAAGCTCGTGGGGTCCCGTCTCTGTTTCTCAATAAGTCAAATTTTGCCTTAAACCTGTTTAAGTTTTTAGACTGGGTGATCTCTTTGTCCAGGCTATTCCACAGGTCTATGCATCTATAAGGAAAGCTATATTTCTTAATGTCTTTCAAGCAGCTTGGCTTCTTTTAGTTTCATTCTGTGTCCTCTTGTTACCCTCTCATCCCACACAAACAGATTTGCTCTCTCAATTTTATCTACTCCTACCATGGTCTTGAACACTGCAATCATGTCACCCCTCTCTCTCCTTCCCTCTAAGGAAGGAAAATCCAGCCTTTCCAGCCTCTCTCTGTATGACAAATCTGCCAGACTGGGGACCATCTTGGTTGCTGTTCTTTGTATTCTCTCAATCTTGGTTATATCTTTCTTTTTGCGTGGGGACCACACTACTACTGCATATTCTAACCTGGGGCAGATCATGGCCACTATCAATTTTTTCATCATCTCCTCATCCATGTAATGAAATGCCACTCTTATGTTGGTCAAGAGTTTATATGTCTCTCTAACTATCTTATTTATGCACTTTTCAGGTGACAAACTATCCTAGACCAGCACTCCTAAATCTTTCTCTTCTCTCGCTTTTCTAATTGGTTCATTACCCACCAAATAATTCAATGATGGCCTCTTGGTACTTTTACTCATTTCCAATATTTTACATTTTTTTGCATTGAATTTCATTTCCCACATCCAGCTCCAATCATGTATCCTATCCAGATCCTCCTGTAGCATTTCACAGTCCTCTTCAACCTCTACCTTTCTCAAGATCTTTGCATCATCAGCAAACAGACTTGCATAACTGTTTACTCCATCTACCATATCGTTGACATAAATTAAGAACATTACTGGTGACAACACTGAGCCCTGTGGGACACCACTTGTTACTTCTCTCCATCTAGATGCCCTGTCCTTTATTACTGTCCTCATTTGTCTGTCTCTCAAAAAGTCTGTCATCCATGCCAGGAGGCTTCCCTTCAGTCCTCCGATATGCTCTAATTTCCATAATACAGTAAGACCTCAATATAATGGACTGCGTGTGCAAACTTTTTCCAGCTTGTTCTGTAGGACTTTGATCTCTCTCTCCTGTTCTATGGTCTGCGTGCGTGCATGCATGCATATGTGTGTGTGCAGCCAAAACTGAAAAAGGATTTTGATGTAACCTGGCAGGATATGGATGGGGTTATTAAAGAGATACATGGTAGGGCAGAGGATGTTGAAGCAGCCCTGGTGAGACAGGGCAGTGTTTGGAAACTCCCTGTACTGTTGTTTGCAGATGATACTGTGTTGTTTAGTGAAGACAAAGGGGAGCTGCAAGGCTTGGTGGATGCGTCTGGGAAAGTGTGTAAGAAACGGAATCTAAAAGTGAATGTAGGGAAGAGTAAAGTTATGGTCTTCGAGTGAAATGAAGTCAGTGAATGTACAATGAGGTTGGATGAGGAAGAAACGAAAAATGTGGGTGCATTTAAGTACAGTACTTGGGTAGTGTGATGAGTAAGGATGGAAGTTTAGAGGGTGAAGTGCCTGAAAGTGTACAACAAGGAAGAAAGGTTGCTGGTTCCTTGAAAGCAGTAATAAGAAACGGGGAAGTGAGCATGGAAGTGAAAAAGTTACTACATGGCAATACTCTGATACCATCTCTAATGTATGGAAGTGAAGCTTGGACCTTGCTGGAGGGACAGAAGTCAAGAGTGAGAGCAGTGGAAATGAGTTATTTGAGAGGAGCATGTGAAGTCACATGGAGAGACAGACTGACAAATAAGGAAGTGAAGGAGCACTGTGGTGTGGATGTGGAAGTGATAGGAAGCATTAGGAGAAACACACTGAGGTGGCCTGGCCATGTGCAGAGGATGGAGAGTGAGAGACTGACGAGAAGAGTGCATGTGAATGAGGTGGAAGGGGGGAGAGGGAGGGGGAGGCCAAGGATGAGATGGAGGGATGGAGTGGAGAGGTATATGAGAGGGGTGTGTGAGCTGGGAGCAGGGCAGTGAAATGGAGGGGGACAGGGCGACATGGAGGCGACTTGTTTGTGGCCACCCCTTACAGGACTGAGGCGTATGGCAATATATAGATAGACTAGCAAGATGGTTGGAACTCCAGACAGACCACTTTCAACTTCATGCTTACTGGGATTTTCTGAATTGGTGGCCTGGCACCTGTATGTTTATCCCTGCTGGTGTTACAATATGTACACATGGAAGAGGCAGTGGGGCATTTCCATGGAGTTTTACATGTTTTGAAAGAGACAGAGAGAGGGACGGGGGATGAGGGTTGTACAGCTACACTCTGTCTGTCTCTTCAATAATAATACAAAGACAATTTTATTTGACAGAAAATGGTGGTAGCTGTAGTGGTGGTGGAGGTGTTGATGATAGTTGTGATGACGATGGTGGCTGATGTTCAGAAACAGCTCTCATTTGAGCATGTGCTTCGTGACCCTACTGGGCTACAAAGCACTCCAAAACAAAGCATGGTTCAGAGATGGCTCTAATTTGGTCAAGTACTGAGCAGGCCAACAGAGCCATGAGGCTCTTGTCTAATCTAAAATAATGCCACATTTCCTCTTGTGGAATCCCCGTATTGGGGTTGGTCATGGTAATGCTGATGTTTTCTATGGCTTGGATGCTAAATCAAATGCCAATACCAGGTAATTATTTTCCAACAGCTGCTGCAACAGCTATTGGAAAGAAACAAATCTAAGGTGTAATATGATCTGTAACACTAACACTCTGAGAGTCTTGGCTTGGACTACTACCAAGCTTGCAGTCGCATTTCAATCTCACGGTAGTACCTTCCAGAGTCGATAGTAGCCACCCATCTATTATGTACGTACAGTACATACAAATTAATAAACATTAAAGTACTTTCAAGAAGTAGACTATCTTGAAAGAATTCTTTATAACAATTCCCCCATTTCACTGAAATATATAACATCATACAACCTAAACATGGGCAATACAGTAACTGACAAGGAAAGTGCTATGGTAAGCAAATGGGATGGGTCCCCAGGCTTCCTATCTCACCTAAACCAAATAACAGTTGTCATATATTAAAAAGGCATGTGGCAACAAGAATAAATGAACAAAACTGCCAAGGAATGATTTCCAAAATAAGGCAAGAAGGCCAAATATAATAAGAATAAAAGCTAAATGCAAGACTAATTAATCCATCCATCCATCATCCAATCCTATGTTGCCCTATGAGAAGCGTAGCAGCTCCGAGTTAGGCAAATTGGTCCTGACATTTAAAATGAGAGTGACCAGCCTCACTCATCCCTAGGTGGCATTAAGTAAGAAATAAATCCCAACTACCCCTTGGATATAAACCTAGGTGGCATTAAGCAAGAAATAAATCCCAACTACCCCTTGGATATAAACCTACACAGACTCAATCCGACTGGAGCCCCTTAAATACCCACTAAACCACCAGGTGCCATAATTTGGCTATATGATTACTACCCACTGTAGTAATTGGTTTCCTGGTGTACAGGAAACCATTTGGCTTGTCACTCAGTGTAGAGTCAGAAGGAAGAGGAAAGAATGAAGGAAAGAAAGGCAGAAGAGGGAGTGTAGAGACCTATAGGCAGAAGGAATAGGAAATAATGAAGGAAAGAAAGACAGAAGAGGAAGGAAGGAAGAGAGGAAAGGGCAGACACCCAAAGCTGCACTACATCAAGTGAGTGGATGGAGAGTGCCCTCACCTACCACAAAAGAATAATTAATACTTATCTTTTAAAAACACAGTTTATATTTTCTTCTCTCAACTATCAGTTTTGACTGAGAGACTTTTCAAGGGATTAGATATAGCCTTCATTAACATCTTCACAGCTATGGGTCCTCCCAAAGTTGAATAAAAGCATTTGGTGGTGGCTTCCAAAAAATGAAATATACATACTCTGGCTGAAGGGTTTGATTAGAAAAGAAAATGGAAGAAACATTCTCAAAGTCAACTCCAGAATATAACAACAATTCCACATTCAAACTTACACATACATTAAGGAGTTCATAATACCAAGACTATGAGAGAGGGAAAAAAGAAAAGGTGACACACTTGCCATCTTAATGAAGATAATAACAAGAGGCTCAAAATCAGAGCAGTCCCAGATGCAAGGAAATGGATGCAAAGGACCATCTCAAAGCTAAAAAGGACCGAAGAATCTATAACCAAAAGGAGAGGAAGGTCCTAACATACTCACTGAGAATTACAAAAACTATCCAGCACACACACACACACACAGCTGATAAGAAAAGTTTGGGAAAATCATCTAGAAATACAATATGACAACAGAAAGGCAGTTTGGTTTCAGAAAAGGAAAATCATGTGTTACTTATCTATCGAGCTACTATGACAGAGTTGCAGAACATTACAGAAAAGAGAAGGGTAGGTGGACAGTACCTATCTAGATTTTAAGAAAGCATTTGACAGAGTACCCCACCAAAGACTTTTATGGAAACTGTACCATCAAGGAGGAATCTGAGGCAAACGGTACTGTTGGATGCAAGATTTTCTCAGAAAAAGGGAAATGAGAACAGTACAAAGGGGAAATTACTCATCATGGAGGAAAGTGACTAGCAGAGTTCCACAGGGCTCAGTGTTGGCACCAATTTTGTTTTTAGTGTATATAAATGACACAGATAATAACACTGGAAATGAAAGCTATCTGCTTGCTGATGCAAAAATTCAAAGGAAAATTACTAACACAGACTCCTGTCAAGAGCTACAAGAAGAATTAAATAAACTACATGAATGGAGCAACACATGGTAAATGGAATTCAATGTGGATAAGTGTCATGTAATCAAGTTTGGTAAAAGCGGAAAAAGACCTGATTGGGATCATAAGTTAGGAAGTAAAACCCTACACATATCAATAAGAGAGAAGGACCTAGGTGTGAATATCAAAACAGACTATCTCCAGCTGACCACATCAGTGAGAAGGTACGTAACATGTATACTGTACGTTTCGTTTTTGTTTCGTTTTTGAAGGCTCCAACATGCTTGCATGCGTCAGCCTTGGTCACATTGCTTGCAAATATGAGAATAGCATTCACATACATAAATGAAGACATGCTGAGAAAGATAATAACATCATTCATCAGACTAACCGAGTATGCATCACTAGTCTGGAATCCTCATCTCAAAAAACACACAGATAAGACTGAAAAAGTTCAAAGGGCTGCTACAAGATGGGTACCAAGCTTAAGGGATCTAAGCTAAGAAGGAAGACTAGAAAAACTGAATCCACTTAAACTACAGGAGAGAAGGAAAAGAGGAGACATGATTATGCTATATAAATGCATCTCAGGGAATTAGAAAATAAACATAAATGAATATATAACCTATGGGGAAGTATCAGAAAGAGGATGCTGCAAAAAACTGCATAAAAAGAAAGGCAATAAAGACGTAAGGAAATTCAATTTCCCAAATTGGGCAACTGATCAGTGGAATACACTGCTGAATGAAATACAGTAGTGTGTGCCAAAACAATTCATAAATTTAAGAATATGTATGATAAAAATGGTTTAAGACAAAGGACAGTACGAGCTTCACGCATTCCTGTAATGACACAATTAGGTAAGAGCAATTAGGTAAGAACACACACACACATACACAGGTCGCCGACATGGACAGACGTCCTCTTGGACCGCAGGGAAATAATCGTGGAATCAGCGGCGAAAGGAAACCAGCCTATTGTGATTATGGAAATGAGTGCGTGAGTGGTGGTCCCGTCGGACATTAGTTTTTAAAAAAAAGCGGGTTTTGGGATAAAGAGAGCAAGATACAGTATAGAAAAGTTTCCATATGGTTGTATCATGGCGGAAAGCGACGGCGGTTTGTTTACGTCTGACGAAAGTGAATTTGTGGGTTTCTCCGACGAAGATGCGAGAAATGGAAGTGCAAAATTGTATCAAACAAGAGTAGCAGGAGTACAAAAAAACGGCGGAGAAGAATGTCCAGGAATTGAAGAAGGTATGGGTAGTAATTAGGGAGCTGCAGGAGAGGACCTTACAACAGGAGAGAGAGATCAAAGGTTTACAGAACGAGCTGGAAAAAGTTTACACACGCAGTGCAGAACAAGAAAGAGAAGTCATGGAATTAAAAGTGAGTAACGAATCTGCCACAAATGAAATAGAACACCTCAAGAGGGAAAACAGGAGGTTGGAAGAAGAAAGAGACAGAATGAAAAGTAAATTAGATGAGTATGATTCAAAATCAAGGATGCAAGATGAACATATTAAGGAAATCAAGGAGCAACAAAAGGGGTGGAAGAAAATTCAGGAGGAAGGGAATGTAAATTTGAAAAAGATTATTGAACAACAAAGCAAGGAAAAGGTAGAGAAGGAAGTGGTTAGGATACTGAAAAGTAGAGAAGCTTTAGTCAGGGATGTAGCAGATAAGAAAAAATGTGTAATTATTTTAGGGGTAAAAGAAAAGCGTATCACGATAAGATCTGAAAGAGAAAGAGAAGAATTGAGTAAAGTTAAAGAAATATTATCAGTAGTCATGGAGGGTAACAATGAAGCCCTAGAAGAGATTGAAGAAGTGTTTAGGTTAGGTAAGTATGAGGAAGGAGGGGCAAGGCCATTGAAGGTGAAGTTTAAGTCCCAGGCAATAGTAAATGAAATCATGAATAGGACATGGAAATTGGCAGTCAAAGAGGGGTTCGAAAATGTCTGGTTAAGGAGAGATGCAAATGAGGAAGAAAGAGCTAAAATAAAGGAGTTAGTAAAGGAAGCTAAGGCAAAAAACGAAGAGAACGGAGAAGGAGAAGACAGTGTTTTATTGGAGAATTATGGACCAGAAATTGAGGAAGTTGTACCGACGGAGAGGAGGAGAAAAGATGGTATAAGTAATAACAAAAAAAATTTGAAAGTGGCGTATACTAATGCTGATGGATTAATATCGGCAATGTTAGAAATCAACGATTTCTTGAGGGTAAAAGAACCTGATTTATGTGCTTTGTAGAGACCAAGTTAAGGGAGAATATTGATATCCATATGAGAGATGGCAAATACAAATTGTGGAGAAGAGACAGAAAAGATAAAATGGGAGGAGGAGTGATGATAGCAGTGAAGAATAACTTAAATATAGATTCTGTGGAAATGGGAGAGGGTAGGGCTGAAGTGATAAACATGAAATTAGAAACTGGAGAGAACTGTAAGAGAGATATAGCAGTAGTATATGTTCCACCTAAGACAAGAGCATGGACTGATGATGAATACCAGGAGATGTTGTCAGACATGGTTAGTTACCTACAGAAAGTGATTGAGAAAAGCAGCAATATAATTCTAATGGGTGATTTTAATTGTAAAGAGGTGAACTGGGAGGAATGGGACTCAGGAGCCGGCGAAGATTCGTGGGGCACTATATTGTTAAACATTGTGATGAATAATGTAATGACGCAGTGGGTCAAAGAAGAGACAAGATTCCGAGGTGATGACACCCCAGCAAGATTAGATTTACTGCTAACCAAAGAACCTGATGTAATTGAATCCTTGAAATATCTGTGTCCTATAGGAAAAAGTGATCACGTGGTCATTGAGTTCCAGATGATAATAGGGAACGTGGTGCCAAGAAATGAGCTCCATAGGCAGGGAAGATACAACTTTCGGAAAGCAAACTTTACGGAATTGAGTAAATTTTTTGAAAATGCAGATTGGAGAAAATTCAGAGAAACAAGAGAGATTCAGAGGAAGTGGGATATCTTTCTAGACCTCTATAATTCAGGAGTGGATAAATATGTTCCAAGAGTAAGTGGGAAAGAATACAGGAAAAAGAAGTGGTTTAATAGAAGGTGTATTATAGCAAAAAAAGAGATGAACATGGCATGGAACAAATGGAGAAAGAGAGGTAATAACAGAACAAAGGAAGAATATAAAAGAACTAGAAATGAATATACAAGAATTCGTAATGAGGAAGAAAGGAACTTTGAAAAAGGTATAATTGACAAATGTAAGGATGAACCCAAATTGTTTTATAGATTTGTTAATGGCAAATTGAAACAAAAGGAAGGAATCACCAAACTGAAAGTAGAAGGAGAGGTCTATAATGATGCGGCAATGCAAGCTGAAATAATGAACAAACGTTTCCAATCAGTTTTTACTAATGAAGGGGAGTTTGTGGAGGGGGAGGGAGTGACTAGGAGTGTAGTGATAAAAGATATAAAAGTGGAAGTGCAGGAAGTGTACAAATTACTGGAAACTCAAGATGTAAGGAAAGCCCCAGGACCAGATGGAATTTCAAACTGGGTACTGAAGGAATGCAGAGACCAACTGGCAGATAAGATTCACAGTTTAATTGTGTGTTTGCTGGAAGAAGGGAAAGTGCCTCGGGAATGGAAGAGAGCAAATGTGGTACCAATTTACAAGGGAGGAAACAAGGAAGAACCCCTGAACTATAGACCAGTGTCCCTAACCAGAATGGTTGCAAAATTGTGCAAGAAGGTTCTGAAAGATAGGTGGATAAAATATCTGGAAGAGATGAATATTTTGACTGAAAGTCAATTTGGATTTAGAAGTGGAAGGTCATGTGTTTCCAACTTGCTGAGCTTTTACTCAAGAGCAATTGATGTGCTGCAGGAGAGAGACATTTGGGTGGATTGTGTATATTTAGATTTGGAGAAGGCCTTTGACATGGTACCCCATAAGAGGCTAATGTGGAAATTAGAGCATATAGGAGGACTGAAGGGTAACCTCCTGGAATGGATGAAAGACTTTTTGAGAGACAGACAAATGAGGACAGTAATAAAGGACAGGATGTCTGGATGGAGAGAAGTAACAAGTGGTGTCCCACAGGGCTCGGTGTTGGCGCCAGTAATGTTCCTGATTTACATAAATGATATGGTAGATGGAGTAAACAGTTATGCAAGTCTGTTTGCTGATGATGCCAAGATCTTGAGGAAGGTAGAGGTTGAAGGGGACTGTAAAATGCTGCAGGAGGATCTGGATAGGATACATGACTGGAGCCGGATGTGGGAAATGAAATTCAACACAAAAAAATGTAAAATATTGGAAATGGGTAAAAGCACCAAGAGACCATCACTGAATTATATGATGGGTAATGAACCAATCACAAAAGCGAGAGAAGAGAAAGATTTAGGAGTGCTGATCCAGGATAGTTTGTCACCTGAAAAACATATCAACAAGATACTTAGAGAGACATATAAACTCTTGACCAACATAAGAGTGGCATGCATTACATTACATGAATGAAGAGATGATGAAAAAACTGATAGTGGCCATGATCCGCCCCAGGTTAGAATATGCGGCAGTAGTGTGGTCCCCACACAAAAAGGAAGATATAAACAAGATTGAGAGAATACAAAGAACAGCAACCAAGATGGTCCCCAGTCTGGCAGATCTGTCATATAGTGAGAGGCTAGAAAGGCTGAATTTGCCATCCTTAGAGGAACGGAGAGAGAGGGGTGACATGATTGCAGTGTTCAGGACCATGATGGGAGTAGATAAAATTGATAGAGAAGATCTGTTTTTATGGGATAAGAGAGCAACAAGAGGATATGACTGAAACTGAAGAAGCCGTGCTGCTTGAAGGACATCAAGAAATATAGTTTTCCGTATAGATGCATAGACCTGTGGAATAGACTGGACAAAGAGATCGTCCAGTCTAAAAACTTAAACGAGTTTAAAGCTAAATTTGACTTACTGAGAAACAGAGACGGGACCCCACGAGCATAGCTCATTTCCTGTATATCACAATTAGGTAAATACAATTAGGTAAATACACACACACATAATTTCTGTACCAAGGAGCTGGTGATGACCTTGGCCAGAGTTGATGTTTTCAATTTTTTAGTTCAGAACCCAGTTTATGCAGAAAATGATTAATATGGACTGGCATTTCCTCCAGTTGCTCTGGACTGTGAGAGTTTTACCAAAATTTCTTAAATGGAAGTCCTGACAATGAAGTTCATTCATCTGATATTGTGGCCAAGCACCATCTACAGGGCTGTAACACTTTTACCTGATTGGCAGAAGCTGGGGGAAACCCTCTCCCCATCAACCCTATGAACTAGCTAGCAGGGTTGGCTGATTTAATGCAATGGTTTAAGCCAAATGGTTTAAACCATGCTTTAAACCATGCAAAAAGTTTTTTTTTTAGCCATTCCTTTTCTTCTTGTTTTGTATATACATTTTTTAAAAATTTTTTATCAAATACTTGTGGTTTTAATTATGTACAGTCATATTCTTAATACCAGGATTAAAAATAGTAAGGTGAACTGAAAATTTTAATTAAATGTTCTAACCAAAAACATATTTATGTACATCAGAGTACATAAATGGACAAATTTATTAATCCATTCTGTAAACTATAGCTAATTTGTTTTAACTTCTTTGTGCCCTGTGTCCTCAACATGGGACAGAACTGGGCGTTTTCAAAATTTAATAAAGGAGGGAACCCCCAGGTAGGGATCTATGAGCTTTGCGACTATGAGCTGACATCAAAGGGTGGTGCAACTAACACCCTTCAAGCAAAATTCCTCACACAGCAACTCTGGGAACGAAGGTGTTAAATACCAACAAATCTATCATTTTCTTTACAGAAATCTTTTGCAGCCTTGTTAACAGAAAAAAATACCAGTATACATTACAATGAAATGCAACACATTTAAGTAACAGAGTAAATTTACAGAATACTTAGAACAATTATTTTCAATTTTTTATGTATGGAAATGAAAATGAAAGCTTGTTAAATCCTTTTTGACATTATATCTACGAGTGACTGCATGTCAAACTGATATACGCAGGAGTAGAATTGCTGGAATAAAAAAGAATACCATTAAATATAATTTTTTGTGTGTGTGTTTGTTTTTTTAACACTTTTTTTTCCCACCCCTGCTAGCTAGTATTCAACCATCGGAAATTACATGCAAGTAGCTCGATCGGTAGAGAGTTGGCTTGCGGTCCCGTGGGACCCAGGTTCGAATCCTCGCTGGTGCAGGGAACAGTTTAAGGATTTGAATTTCATTAAATCAGGCTTTACTGATCTACCAGAAGACCCGCCGACATGTCGTAAAAATGACCCCGCTAATACCAATACACCAGTCCTGTATGAGACAGCCCTAGCATGTACTCAATATGGACGGTGGGTGTTAAGCGCCGAAGTGGTGACATGTAGATTGTAGGAGGACGACTGGGCCTTGATAGCAGGCTGTGAAGCCTATGCCCAGAGTCAGACACATAAAAAAAAAAAAAAAAAAAAAAAAAAAAAAAAAAAAAAAAAAAAAAAAGTACAGCAGTACAGTAACATAAACAAAGAAGAATAAAGAAGATTAACTGAAAGGACAAGAAAGAGAGAGTGAGAAAAGGGTGGATGAGGGGTTTGGAAAAAATCTAAGTACAAAATGGAAGGGATATAAGAAACTGCTTCAGGTAAAAGAAGTAACACAGGGTTATAATGGACATAGTAAAAGGGTGAAAGATAAAAATGTTAGGATGCTGATGGAGAAGGGAGAGAAAATGAGCGGATGGAGAGAACATTTTAATGAACCGTTGATTACAGAGAATGAAAGTTGTGCATGTATATGTGGTTGAGGAATGGCTGGGAGAAGATGCTAGGTGAGACAAGAATAAAGATCAGTACGATGGAAGTCTTTGAAGGAATAAGGTTGAATTGGAGAAATCCCCAGAAACTGATGGAATGTGTTTAAAGTATTGAAATACAAGGGAAAGATAAGGATAGAATGAATATAGATGTGCAGATTAGCCTTGGACAGTATGGTCAGGGGATTGGATACCAAATATAATGGTGATACTGGTAGTTCCCCTATCCAAAGGAAAAGGAGAAAGACAAGTAGATGGCAGTCAATGAAGTATTTGTCTTTTCAGTATAACATGAAAAATATATGGCAGGATGCTTGTTGAAAGAGTTATGGAAATAAAAGAGGAATTAGGCAAAGAAGAACATCATCATCATCATCATCCAGACCTCCTTTCCCACCCTAGGGCGGGGTGAGGAATAGCAACGTCCAGACAGCCCAAATCTGACCAATCCAATGGGCCACTCTTCCATTCACTCATCATTCAAGCCTCCAGAATCCTTGCTCTATTGGATACGCCAAAAACATTCACCACGTTTTGTAACTTCACATAAATGTATCCGATTGAGTCAATCCGGACGATGCCAAGTTAAAAAGGGGTGCCAAATCCCTGATCATGCACTTCTTCTCACAACATTCATCCAGCCAGCTCGATCTCGTCAGTTTCCTAGTCTCACCGACTTCCAAACCTCTCTTCCTCACACACTTATCCATCATATCTCTCCATCTTCTCCTTGGCCTACCTCGCCTCCTCCCTCCTTAAAATTCGCTCAGATATACCTTTTTCAACACTCTAATGTTATCCATTCTCTTCACATGCCAGTCCATCTCAGTACATTCTCTTCAATTCCGGTGTCCACCAACTTCCTCACTCCACATCTTTCATGAATCACATTTTTTCATATCCTATCCACCCTCTGTCCTCCACATACATTCCTCAGCAGTTCCATCTCCACTGCTCTTACTCTTGACTTTTCATTTTCATGTCACACCATAGTCTCACATCCATATGTAAAAGCTGGCACTAACACTCCTTCATGTAAGCCTTGTGCAGCTGCAACACTCAAGCCTCTGTCTCTTATCAAGGCCTTCATTGCACCAGCTACTTTTCTTCCTTGTGTCACTCTACGTTCAACTTCTTTTGCACATTTTCCTCTGTTTTCTATCACTGTGCCCAGGTATTTGAACTCTCTCACCAATTCCAGTCTCTCTCCATTCACTGTGACATTGCACTGGGAGTCACCTTCTCTCTCAATAATCATCACTTTACTCTTTTCTACATTTATTCTGTTCTACATTTAGAGAAGAACAAGGACATTTAAGAAAGGGAAGAGGCTTTGCAGGTAAGATACTCATTCAAAGATGTTTCATGGAAAAGTATCTCCAGAAGGGAAAGAAGTTGTAAACTGCTTTTAATAGTTCTGGGAAAAGCATATAATACAGTAGATTGACTTGGAATGTGGAAGGTACTAAAACTGCAAAGAGTTGATGGAAACCTGTTGAATGCTGTCAAGAATATGTATGAGGGCACTTGGGCTGTAGTGCACGTGGAGAGTGAACTAAGCGAGTTCTTTGGTCAGAATGTTGAACTGAAAAGGGATGCATCATGTCTCCATGGTTGCTTATTACTGTATATAAATATCGATGGTATTATAAATGAGATTTAGGAAGTGGAGTGACCGTATGGGGCACAAGGGCTTGAGAGATGTAGATAAAACAAAGGTGATGGTATCTAGGGTTAGGGGTGGTACTATCAAAGAAGAGGGAGAGTGGCTATATGCAGTTTGCCACAAAGGCATGGGAAGTAATTCCATCTCGTGCAATGTTTGTGATAATTGGGTGCATAAGAGATGTAGTGGTGTTAAGAGATAGACTGCGAGATAATGCTGATTTCACGTGTGCAGTGCGCTGGGGAGAGCATATGGAGATTGCCAGGCATGAAAGGATTGATTTTGCTGGTGTGCCTCTTGAGTGTGGGGAGGAGTTTTGTAATTTGGGAGACATGTTATGTGCTGGAGGTGACCTGGAGCTAGCTCTGTGCCTACAGTGAGGAGTGGTTGGAAGAAATTCAGGAAGCTGTTGCCTCTCCTGACATTGAGTGGGCTCTCCCTCCATGCCAAGGGATCTTTGTACATGGTAGGTGTTAGGAGTGTAAAGCTACATGATCATGAGAGTTGGGCATTACAGGAAGAGGATATTTGCAGGCTCAAGTGTACAAAATTGACAGTGATTAAGTGGATGTGTTGTACATCCTAGAACGCGAGGCCTGTGGGGGCTAGGTTTTCAAGGGAAGAATTAAGAGGAAGGATGGGACTGGAGTGTATTGGTGCCATGATGAGGAGAGGTAGACTGAGATGGTCTGAGCATGTGGAGAGGATGGGGGATGACAAATGGGTGTAGAAAGTGAGAAGTGTTAACATTCGGGGTAGGGTTGCAAGAGGCAGACTGAAAAAGACCTGGGACAAGGTAATAGAGTGTGTCCTCAAGGATAAGGGAGGCTGCCAGAGACCGAGCAGCAGGGACAGCCACCATTAGGAGAACAAGGCCAAAGTACTCAAGCATGGAGCTTTATAGACGAAAGAAAACAAAATGATACAAGGTAGGGCACTGGATATTAGAATGATGTTTGTGACAGAGGGAAGAGTTTGGAAACTGACTGTACTGTTGCTTGCTAAAGATTCTGTATTGTTAAGTAAAGATGAATGGGAGTTGCAAGGCCTGGTGAGTGAGTTTAGGAGTGTGTATAAGAAACGATACCTAAAAGTGAAAGTAGCTAAGTGTAATGTTATGGTATCTGGGAGAAATGGAGTCACAGAATGCACAGGGAGGCTGGATGGTCAGCAAATGGAAAAATGAGTGCATTCAAGTATGTAGGTAGTGTGATGAGTAGGAATGGAAGTTTAGAGGATGATATGTATGAATAGGTAGAGCAGGGAAGAAATGCTACTGTTTCATTTACAGCAGTGATGAGAAAGGAAGCGAGTAGAGAAAAAAAAAAATTGTTCCATTACAATATTGTGATCTGCTGTCTAACACATGGAAGTGAAGCAAGGATACTGTTGGTAGAACAAAAGTCAGGAGTGAGTGCAGCGGAAATAAGTTGCTTGAGAGGAGCATGTGGTGTTATAGGGAGAAAGAGACAATGAGGAGGTGAAGGAATGTTGTGAAGCTGACGTGGATGTGACTGAAGATGTTAAGAGAAACACCAGCACTCTACTCAAATGGTTTGGGCATTTGGAGA
>JAGKTI010008068.1:21120-34754 GCA_018397915.1 Birgus latro | reverse complement strand
GTTAGACATGAAAATCTTTATGGTAATCATCTTGCACAATAATCAAAGGCATTCACCTTTTTCATAGCTGGTGCACTTAAAACCATGCATGAAAAAATTAAATTAAAAGCAGGAAACTATGATTAACACAATGTTAGGTTAGGTTAGGTTAGATTATGACCGGACATGAAATTCACTGGCATTCACCTTTTTCATAGCTGGTGCACTTAAAGCCATGCATGAATAAATTTAATTAAAAGCAGGAAATTTAGATTAACACAATGTTAGGTTAGGTTAGGTTAGGTTAGGTTATGACCGGACATGAAATTCACTGGCATTCACCTTTTTCATAGCTGGTGCACTTAAAACCATGCATGAAAAAAATAAATTGAAAGCAGGAAATTATGATCAACATTTAGGGCTCAGTGGGTTAGAGCGCTCCGCTCTGGCCGTAGGGTCGGAGGATCGAATCCACCCAAGGGTCATTGGTAGGCATCAGGAAGGGCATCCGGTCATAAAATGCTACACGCTCCAATCCAAAAAGGCCGACGCATGCAAGCATGTTGCAGCCTTCAAAAACGAAACATTTACAGCATGCTGAAAACAGGTTAGACATGAAAATCATTATGGAAATCATCTTGCACACAGTTTATGGATGAGATTAATGATATGGAAAGAACAAAACAAGGAATTTTGACGAAGTTAGGGTACTTACGAAAAAGAAGCCGCTGTCCTGATGTATAACTCGCTCTATCATCTCAGACTCTGACAGGAAGACCTTGCACCTGACACACCTTTGCAATTGACAATCACCAGCAATCACATTACTTCACTGCACTGTACATAACAGTAAATTCCCGTGTGGTCTAGTGACGAGTCCTGGAGCCTTGCGAACTTCTCAGCAGCAGCTTTCAGCTCCGTTCCACGTACCAACACACCAGCAGCACGTTGTTGTCGATACCTAATCAGCGTGGACCGGTTGATGTCTGCATACTTAGGAGTAAACATCGCCTTCCTCTCCACGTTTCGTTTGGTCTTCGAAGCGAAATCAGCCGTGTACTGCTGTAGTTTGTCTCGGGACTTCTTGATATCAAACAAGGTGGAGCGAGGGAGATTGAATTCATGACGAATCCGTGATGTCAGCCACCCGGCGTCCACCTTCTCCAACACCCCTCCCTCTTCTTCTCCAGAGTCAGAACCACTTTCTTCCTCTTCTCAGGAGGCAAGGTCATCATCACACACATGATGAAGAAGGTAAAGAGCAGCATCAGGCCCTGGAGGAGGTAGGGTATCACCACAAAAGCAATCACTTCGGCCACCATTGTCGGAGCGTGTTTACGAGCCAGAAACGGAGCGGAAAATGGGACGGACAGACAGGCCCCACGCGCGAAAACACAGCCTATCGGCGCGCGCGGGAAATTCAAACTGACATGGTCCAAAAAAAAACGGATTTTTTCGAATTTGGGGGCATTTTGGGGGGCGGACAGCCCACGTGGTCCAAATTTGAGGGATCCGAATAATGGGCATCCGAATAGTAAAGGGATTACTGTATATATATATATATATATATATATACGCGTACTGTATATATTGTTATTAACGTACAGTTAGTTGACAATAAAAAATATCCTTAGGATCTTTTTAAAACAAAATGGCCCATGGACCGATGTCAAAATCGTAAGTTAGACTGCTGATTCAGAGGTTGCCCATCCTTGAAGTAGAGTATAGGATCAAGTAGTCATATCGAAGAGTTTTAGGCCTCTGGATTGCCTGATGTTTACATAATCAGACATTTTAATGGCTTTTTCAAGGACAGGAATACCTTTGTATATGCCCTTTGAGAGTCATCTAATGTGAAATAGTGATATTGTTATGTCCCCACCTCACACTGCCACAGGCTCCAACAGCAGTAGTTCAGCATAGGAAGGACGATTGCCCAGTGAGTTGTTCTTCATATGGTCAGCCTTTCAGTGTACAGTACACAGGGTCTGCTCAGGTGTCGTAAATAAACATTGCCTTCTTAAGTTCACTGTCTTTATTTTCCAAGTACTGTACTTACACTTAATTTCTTTCCAACTTCACTTCACTGTTCTCACAAGCACTGGAGCTATACAAACTTTACTTACTGCAATTACACTTAATGCTTGACATCACTTCACTATTTTCACAAGTACTGAAAATATACAGGCTTCAGTAACACTTCACTGTTTGCCAACAACACTTCACTGTTTTCACTAGTACTGAAAATATACAAACTGCACTGTACTAACACTGCACTACACTCAGACTGAACTGAAAACCTACTAGACTGCTGTAGTCTCTTCCCCATCCTTATATAAGCTTGCATTATTCTAGAATGATATACATTTTAGGAGAAGCACCAGTTGCCAACTCGGAGATATCCAAAACATGTTAAAGTTTTCTTACATTACATATCACTGTTAATTACTTAGCATACAGACTTGATTTAAATTACATAATTTAACAAGCAATCACATAAATAAAACATTATTGAGAAAAAGAGCGTAAAAATTAATGCATAACTTACGAAACCACTACGCTCACAAACAGCTGGCAAACCGGCAACCTGACTTGTACCTGAACTACCGTAAACATCGAGAGTCACCTAGACTACCTAACCAAAAAAATCCCGCTTCTCAATACTACCCCCTCCCTAGACCTTTGTCGTCCCGACAAAACTACACAGTATATACAAACATAAACCTTAATTCTAATGAAACATCTGATGATACACAAAATAATCCTTCAACTTATCAAGTCTTCTTCTATTCCGCTTCTGATGACGTCCTTGCTTCTCCACAGAGTCCACTCCTCCTGGAAGGTCTTGGTCCTCTTTGTGATTCACTTCTTCTCTTGAGAAACTGTCACCATCCTCTTGCACTTCAGCTCCATGGTTCTTCTCAATATCCTCAGCTGCGTGAGAGCACAAATCCTCGGAGACGTCCCAGCTGTACTGTCCTGGCCCATGGTACTGCCACAGACAGTTCACGTATACCACCTTTGGGCGAGGCTTCCTGCCTCCCTGAATCAGATATGTTACGTCTGATAGGCAGTCCAACATAGTGTAAGGCCTATCCCACAAGCTCTGCAGCTTTGGTAACTGTCCCAGGATTGTATAACCAAACTTGGGCACCATCTTTGAAGCTTACCTCACTTGCCTTGGCATCATACTTGCACTTCATCACCTCTCCTGATAACTTAGGGGATCCTCGCACCTGATGATGTACCTCAGCCAGCCTTTCCTGAAGATTTTTCGCATAGCTGGAGGTGTCTGTAGGCAGCTCTTCACCAGGTGGTCTTCCCATTAACAAGTTAATGGGTAAGCATAACTCATGGCCCAACATCAGTTTTGCAGGGGTGTAGCCGGTAGACTTATGGGATGCAGACCGATATGCCATCAACAACGCAGGTAATTTATGTCCCATTCTGTTTGTCCCGTTACACAGTACTTGGCCAGATGAATTTCTCCACCATCCATCTGACTGTGGCCTTAGTAGGGGGGTCGTCCTGATCTTCTTGATCCCCAGTAACTTACAGCATTCATGGAACACAGCAGACTCGAAGTTTCTATCCTGGTCTGACTTAGCTCTTGTGGCATCCCAAAGCGACAGAAAACTGGTCAACCAGTGCCTGAGCAACAGTTGCAGCCTCTTGATCAGGGAAAGCATAGGCTTCTGGCCTCTTTGTAAAGTAGTCCATGGTGACACATGTATACCGATTTCCTCTTTCAGTGAGTGGCAGAGGTCCAGCAATGTCCACCACGACTCCTTCCATCGGTGCACCCAATTAGTACAGCTGAAGAGGGGTGCAACCACGTTTCTTGGGCCCCTTCTTGGCACAGCATACATTACAGGCCCAACACCACTCTTCGACATCCTGGCGCATGCCAATCTAGTAGAACCTCTGTTGCAGCCGGCTTAGAGTTTTCTTCACTCCCAAGTGCCCACTAGTGATCTGGTTATGAGACTCATCCAAGATCCCAGACCTCATTTTCTTTGGAATCACCTGTTACCAATACTTGCTGAGGCCATCCGGTGTCTCCCACTGACACTCCAGTAGTCCATTGTTCAAATGAAGAAGGTCCCACTGACTCCAGTAGCTTTTGGTCGCAGGGCTTAACCTGGAAACTTCTTCCCAAGATGGTTGCCCTGTACTCTGCTGCAGCCACTCTAGCACTGGTCATAAATCTGCATCCTCTCCAGGTCTTCTTCATCTGATGCTGGCCCTGTCAGTACAGTACGGCGGCACTTCTTGCTAAGATTCCCATGCCTACTGCACTGCTTGCCATCTGTTCTTCCATTTTCTGCAGCCTTTTTCTTGCCATCCTTCTCATTTGGACACTCATAGCTGAAGTGTCCCACCTCACCACATGTCCAACACCCATTTGTTGCAATCATGGATTTCCATGCACTGTTCCGTTCTTGCTCCTTCTTCCAGTTGTGACAATCCACCTTCTTGTGTCCCAGCTTCCCGCAGAACCAGCAACCTCCTCTGGTCTTCTCCTGTTCACCCTTCCACTTGTTGCAATCCACTTTCTGCTGTCCTGGCTTCTTACAATACCAGCAGCTTCCTCTGATCTTCTCCTGTTCCCTCTTCCATTATAACAGCCCTCTTTTCTATGTCCTGTCTTTTCACAGTACCAGCACCTTCTTCCAAAATTTTGCACTTTACGTACCTGCACCTTTCTTGCCTTGAATCCTGCACAACGACCTGCCTGAAAAGTGGATGTACTGGACCTGACTTAGGACTCAAATTCTAGAGCCCTGGCTAGTGCTTCTTGCATGCTTCTGGGTTGTGCCTGCTTCACTTGCACTTTCAACTCTGCAGTGTCAAGAGCATCGATGAACTGATCCTTCAAAAGAATAGCCAACAGGTTAGGTGCTGCTCCAGGGTATGCCTTGTATGCCATACTTTCCTGGTCATGAGCAAGCTGCTGTAGGGATTCTCCTCGAGCCTGTACACGGCTATGGAATCTTGATCTGTAAACCTCATTCTGGTACATAGTTCCATATCTGCGCTCCAGCACTTCTGCTAGGGACTGATAACTGTACATCTCCATCACTGACATCAAATTTCCATTACAGCACCCTTAAGGCTAGTAGGAAGCTGCACTGCCCTCTGCCTATCATCCCAAGCATTCTGATCAGCATGTTAGACTAGGCAAACCACACTCACCAACCTCACAACGCGAACTGCCCAAGGTCCCCGGTTGCATACCACAGGAACCTTCCGATGGCATCATCACTCGTGACTTAGCAGGTATGTGCGCACGCACACACACTAACAACAGTATGCACTAACACTCTCGTCCTCTCTTCTTAATTTGACAAAAGATTCCAAGGACGAAGCTGGATGGTCTGTTTGCGTCTGATACACACTATGTATCCAATACATAGACTTTTGTGTGAGTACCATCAACACCCGATACGCACTATGTATCCAATACATACACTTTTGTTTAATTACTATCAAGACCCAGTCTGTGGCCACATACCAATATGTGATATCTCTTGAAGTATTATAAACTTTCTAGTCTCAGCTGACTGCTGCACGCAGCCGCTCGGTTGAGGCACCTTTCTTGGTGAGACAATCAGCCAGTTGTTGTGATGTATCCACCCAAGATACTTCATCAATCTCCCCTCGCTCCAACATGTCTTGTAATGCAGCAATATCAATGCGCAATCTCCTGTCTTCCACACTCCTACAGGAGTAAAGGGCATCCATCAGACTCTTGTTGTCAACGAAACACTTTATTTTGATCTTTCCACATCCAGAAACCTCACGCAATATGTTGGCGAGATATACAGCAGTCTCAGCACATTCAAGCAGCTTCAACGCCTCAGCAGATGAGGTAGATTTGACGACCCTCCTGATCTTTCTTGTCTGCCAGAATATAGGACATCTTGCCTCATTAGCATCTCGTAGGAAGATCACAAAACTTCCCTGAAATCCATTGCCTACAAGGTTGGCAAATGAGGCATCCGAAAAGCACTCTATATGACAGTCCTCGATCGGCCCCATTCTTGGAATGTATAGCTTCATGTTGTTAGTCTTCATCCTTGAGATCACCTTATTGAGTCTAAGCAAATCCGCTGCGGTAGCTCGGTTGCTAGTCACACTCAACTCACACACATCAAAGGCAATATCTGGCCGAGTGTGTGTGGCAATCCAGTTGAGTTGCCGAATTAATGCTCGGTACTCCGTTTTCTCAGACTCGGACAGCTCCCCTGATTTTACTGCTGCACGATGTTTACTCAGCGTGACTGGTTTCAAAGATGAAGCATACTGGAATTGGTCGAGCGTTATGCTGCCATCGATGTTGGAGATGACATTGAGACCATTGTATGTGAAGGCTTTTGATTCTGAACTGCTGATGAGTAATATTTGACTCAAATGGTTTATCACTTGCTGTTCAAACTCATGTGTACCAGCCCAAAGGAAGTCGTCGACGTAGATGCATACAGTGCATTCGACTTTGCCACTATTGCTCCAAGAGAATAGCACTGAATCCAGTGATGACACTTTAGCTCCGAGACTCAACAATTGATTTTTTACGTGCAGATAACAATGCCTAGCAGCATCACAAAGGCCGTAAACAGTTTTCTTTAGTCTCCATAACTTACCATTTGCATATTCAGGCTGAGGACGTACATGAACAACTCTCTCGGTGTCGTTACCTTGCAAGTAGGCAGCTTTCACGTCCATAGTGTAGCAATCCCACTGGTTGGTGGAGGCCAAAGAAAGTGCCAAACACACTTCTTCTTTTGAACAAGTAGGCGAGTCTTTTCGGAGATCCACTGTGCCTTCCTCAAATCCTCTGGCGACTAAGCGGGCCTTAACAATAGGCTTTCCATTTTTCAGTTTTTCCGTCACAACCCATCGAACCGTTATGGCACCTTGCCCAACATCATCTACTTCCTCATACACATCATTATTGTGGCAGTTTGTAATTTCATTATCCTTAGCACATAATACGGCCTCAGAGTTTAAAAGAACAAGCATTCCTGCGTCATCATCAACCACTTCCCATTCGCTAAGATCCTTCTGCAAATCTATCCAATCAATGCTGCCGTCAGAGTCCCTCTTCAAATTATAGCAGTGTTTGTACTTTCCAGTAGCATTACCTGCCCGACTCATAATTCTTCCAGACACCAACTCACCACTCTCTGAATGTATTCCCTTTATACGTTGACCAACAGAAACGTTGGGAAGCTGATTAATCGGAATAGAAACTGTGGGAGGCTCGTCAGTTGGAACCACACCATCTTCCAACTCGTCATCTGGTGGATAGTCATTCAACACTTGTGAAGGATCATCATTAGGCTTCTCCTGGACAACATTGTTCTTCTCATCACTGCTGACACCACTTTCAACTGTAGAATCTTGCTCTGGCGCACGCGCTAGACGACACACGTGCACTCGCACGTAGACACCGCCGTGTCTCACAAGAATTTGTTTCCCATCTCTGCCTATTACAATTCCGGGACCATGCCACTCATGACTGTCATTTCTTTTGTAGAAGACTTCATCTCCATTTCGGATGTCGTTTAAGTCACTTGAGCGTACGTTGTGCCGCAGAGCCCTAGCCAAACGTTCATCTGATTCGGTCTTTATAAACTCGTCTAGCTAAATGAAGAGCATTCAAGTTGTCTCTCACAATTTTCGATGGTGATGAAGGTTCCAAGGCTGGAGGATCATTTGCGTACACATTAGGCAGGCCAGGGTTTTTGACCAAAAACAAGTTGGTTAGGAGAAAAGCCTGCGTAGTTGGTGAGAGCATTTCTTGCCGATACTGCCCGTGCCAAGGCCACATCCAATTCACACTGGCAATCAGCCATTATCTTCCTAACAGTGTCACCAATGACTGCATTTTGACGCTCACAGACTCCGTTGCTCCAAGGACTCTCTGCAGACGTTGTCATGATCTTGATATTGAAGGCCTCTCCCAGTGCTCGCATTTCCACATTGTTGAACTCACAGCCATTGTCTGTAAAAAATTTTCTAGGTGTGCCAAACACAATCCAGCTCCGAAATATTCCTTTGATAATGGTGGGCACACACTTATCCGCGATTACTATTGCATTACAATACCTGGTCGCCAAATCAACAAGGACTAAGAAATAATGCCTTCCTCAAGCTTTCAAATCCATGGCTATGGCTTCGTTAAACTTAGACGCCATGGGCAAACTGACTACGGGTCGGGGCTTTGTTTTCTTAAATCTGCAACAGACTGTACAAGCATCAGATACAGCCTTGATAGCCCGCTCCAGTTCTGAAGTTTTAATTTCTGCATCTGTGATCAGTTTAATTAATTTCACCGATGTTGGGTGTCCAAATTGCCTGTGAAGCTTCAAAGCGGTTTTTCCTACATCACCCCCAAGAGATGCCAGCATGATTGTTTCACAAAATTCGCGACCTAGTCATAGAGAAATTGGAAGCAAGTAATGGCCTGAAGATGAGGACTTCAAATCAATGATAGTTCCACAAATTTTGACCTTCACTTCCAATGTTAATCAACATTTTTGCTTTTTTCATGGAACGTCTACTCAACAGCAATGGAATATTGCAGTCCACATCAGTCACGATGGTTGCACGCATATTTCCAATGTAGCAGGGCAGAGTAACATGTTTGAGGGAAGAAACTGTGACACCATCAGCAAAAGTAAACGGTGAGGATGACGCTTCTTCTCTTATAGCTTAACGTTCGTAATCAGTGAGCTCACTTAGCAATTGATCCATTCAACTCCACATACAGTTGTAGAACACCCTGTGTCTAGAAGAGCACATCCCTTAGATTCTTCTACTAGAGTCTGTAACTTACCTTTACTAGCGGCATCATTCGCATAGCCCATAAATAACGACAGATGCACTGTTTCAGAATTTTCTTCTCGACTGCCGTCGTTTTCGTCTACATTCGGACAGTCACATGCCCAATGAAATCTAGAATCACATACAAAACACCTCGATACCTTTCCGTCAGACCCAAGTGGGTTCTGCCTCCTGCCGGTGGATGAGCGTTAGAGAATTCTAGCAGATACGGTTGAACATCGGCCACCACCACGACGTCGATCACATACTGCACCACCCCGCAACATTCTCTGTCCTTGTCGAGTACCTCTAGCACAAAACGTTTCCTCACCCTCAACTTCGTCACTCCAAAATACTGGTTCACCTTTCACTTCCTGGGCGGACACCGATGCATCATTCTGCCCGCCAATTTCACCAGCAAAAATACGATTCAGGGCAGATTTCATGTTTTCGTATGTCACCTCATTTCCCGCGGACATCACTAGTTGTTGCTCACTGTCTGAAAGTTTGCATGCAGCTAAGAGCATAAAAGCCATCACAGAATTTGGCAGTGCCATGTCCTGCTTTGTAAATTTGAAATAAACATGCTCAAATTCTGTCACAAACTCACGAATGTTCATATCACCGGCTCTTCTGAAGTTGTACAACTCATAAAACGCTGCAAACTGTCGATGTCCTTTGTCCACGAGAAATAAGCCGTCTAATTTTTTCAGCAAGGTCTGAACACCATCCTTCTGCTTCAAAACATCTGCATCAACCCCCGAAGATGCCACCCTCGCTCTTCCAGACAATGACTGGTGAATAGCTAAGGCTTGTTTTTCTTTAGGCAAGTCCGTCAGTTTGCACCAAATGTCGATGTCCTTTTTCCAGCTCTCATAAGCAGAATCAAGTTTTGGAGGCCACTTAGTCGAACACGACGCCATTTTTCGAACTATGCTCTGCTACCAGTGTTAGACTAGGCAAACCACACTCACCGGCCTCACAACGCGAACTGCCCAAGGTCCCCGGTTGCATACCGCAGGAACCTTCCGATGATGTCATCACTCGTGACTTAGCAGGTGTGCGCGCGCACGCACACACTAACAACAATATGCACTAACAAGCAGGTAACTCAGACTGTGCATGATAAGCTTCCCGAGATACTTTACCATGAAATTCCTGAGGTTTCTTTTTAATAGACCCCCCATTATAGCCATGCACTTCACTGGTTTGGGGCCTAAAAACTGGGGCATTATAATTAAGTCAAGGACTTAAAACTTCTGCATTCTCATTATTCATCCCTGTAATGCTACCTTTAAGTGCTTGAGATCTGTCAAGATTCACCACACACTGTCCATTCCTTTCATACACTCCCTGTACACTAACCTGAGGCAATATTTCTCAACATCCTCAACTTTCTCACTAATTATCTTCACATGGTCAACTATTTGCTTCAGCTGGTTATCTTCATGCTGTCAGCACTCCATCACTATTCCCTCACTAATCTTCAGCTGGTTGTCCACATGCTGTTTGCACTCCATCACTGTTTCCTCACTAATTGACTTCAGCTGGTTGTCTACATGCTGTTTACACTTGGTCACATTATTGCTCACCTCATTCTTCTGGTGCTGTTGCTCAGCATATACCTCCTCCTTCAGTAGTTCCTGTTCTTCCTTCATTTCCCCCATGAAAGCATCTAGCTGGCCTTGCATCCTCAGTTGTAATTCCTTCTGTTGCTCCTGTAATGCCTCTTGAAGCTGTTCCCTCTGTGCTTGCAATAGTTCTTTGATTTCTTCATTTTTTGCCTTTAGTTGTCCTTTGAGTTCTTTCTGTCCTTCATTCTGTGCACGTAATTGTTCTTTGAGTCCTTTCTGTCCTTCATTCTGTGCCTGTAATTGTTCTTTCAGTTCTTTCTGTCCTACATGCTTTGCCTGTAATTGTTCTCTGAGTTATTTCTGTCCTTCATTCTGTACCTGTAATTGTTCTTTTTGTTCTTCACATTGTGCCTCTAGTTGTTCACTCTGTGCCTTCAACTGTACACTTTCCTGCTCAGCTCAGGATCTTGTGTGCACACCCTCTTTCTCCATGTCAAAGATTAGACTCACTGCTTCTATCTGTCTGTCTATCTATAACCCGATGCCCTAATCCCGCAAAGGGTGGCCACAGACAAAACGCCTCCAGGTCGCTCTGTCACGCACCATTTGACTTCCCTCCCCCAACTCACTCCCCTCTCCCTCATATACCTCTCAACTCCATCCCTTCACCTCATCCTCGGTCTCCTCCTCCCCCTCCCTCCCTCCACTTCACCCACATACACCCTCTTTGTCATCGTCATCATCATCATCATCTTTGTTTTTCGTCCTTCTGTTCCCTTATTCAAACTGGGGTTGGACGTGCGATGGCTTTTCTCCACTGCTTCCTATCCTGGATTAAATCTTCTCCAGTACTCAGTCTTTCCATATCTTGCGTTACAACACTTTTCCAGGACTTCTTAGGTCTTCGTGGCGGTCGACGTCCCACCACTTCCAGTTCCTCTGCTATTCTCACATAGCTCCCTTCCTCACTCCTCCTCACGTGACCAAACCATCTAAGCCGCTTCTGCCTCAAGATGATATCGAGATCCTTCACCCCACATCTTCTGGCTACCTCCTCACTCAAAATTCTGTTCTCCCATCTCACTCCCGCCATGTATCTTAACATTCTACAATCAGTACTCCTCAGAACATTCATCAGTCTATCTGTCAAAGTTCATGTTTCAGCACCACATACCAATATTGGTCTAATGCAGGCCTCATATATTTTACTTTTGTGTCTCAGTGGTATGTGTTTGTTGACCAGTAGGCTAGCTATTTCCTTCCACTTTAACCATGCTCACACCACTCTTGTTCTGACTGATCTCTCCACCCCTGCTTCGCAGTCCAATGTATCTCCTAGATAGCAGAACTGCTGCACTTCCTGTAGTGTTTTCCCATTCACCTCTAGCACATCCTCTGCTTCATCTCCCTTCGCTTCTCTTCTTATGCAGGCTGGGCAGCAGAAATTTTGCACTCCTCTCAAATTCTGCAGACCTAAACACCTTCTATGGCACCGCTTATTACACTCCGTGCACAACACTGAGTTCACTTCTACTCCTCTGCCACAGCATCCACATGGCCATTTTCCTGACTGAATTCTTTTTTAGTGGTTTCTTGCCTGTCACCATTACCTTTGTCTTATCCATATTTATTTTCATTCCCATCTTTTCCATTCCATTTTTCCATCTATTAAGCATTTCCACCACTTCTTCCTTAGTCTCCGCTGTCAGTACTAGGTCATCGGCATACAGCAATTCCCATGGGTCTTCCCCCCTACATTCCCGTGTTGCCTCCTCCATTACTGTGTTAAACAGCAGTGGACTGAGTACTGACCCTTGATGTACCCCAACTCCTATTCCAAAATTTCCTGATGTTCCTGCTTTTGTCTTGACTTTTGATCTTGTATCAATATACAGAGACATGACAGCTGCAATGAGTCCCTCAGTCACATTCTGTCTTCTCAAGGCCCACTCTATAATTCTCCTTGGTACTCTATCAAAAGCTTTTTCCAAGTTCACAAACATGGTACAAGCATTACCTCCTCTGTTGAAACTTTTCCTGCAACTGTCTCATGATGAATATTGCATCTATTGTGGATTTACCTGCGCAAAATCCAAACTGTCGATTATCTGTCTTCACTATCTGCTTCAGCCTTCCTTCCAGCACCTTTTCAAATATCTTCATTCCATGCTCCAACAGTCTGACTCCTCGGTACTTTCCACACAGTAGGGCATCTCCTTTGCCTTTATAAATTGGTATTGTCCAGCTATCTCTCCAGTCAGTCTTTCATTCTCCATTCTCTCCACATGTCTAAACCTCCTCAGTGTATATATCCTAATTTTCTCAATCACATCCACATCCACCCCACAATGTTCTTTCACATCTTCATTCATCAACCTGCCCTGTCCCTCCATGTCACTTCACATGCTCCTCTCAGGTAACTCATTTCCACTGCTCTCACTCTTGACTTGTTCCCCTCTAGCAAGGTCCATGCCTCGCTTCTCTATGTCAGGGTAGGAATCACAGTACAGTACCATCATGCAGTGACTTTTTGACTTCCATACTCACCTTCCTATTTCTCATCACCACTTTCAGTGAACCAACAACCTTCCTTCCCTGCTGTACTCTTTCAAGCACTTCATCCCATGAACTTCCATCCTTACTCATCACAGTACACTGCAGCACCTTCTAAAAATCCCACTCCTGGCACCAGTGTTACATCCCCACCCCACACTGCCACAGGCTCCAGCAGCAGTACAGTCGACCCTCAATTCTACGGACCCCAAATCAACAGATTTCGGAAGTAACGGACAATATCTGCTGGCAGAGAATCACTCCGGACACCAGTCATTTTTTTGTTTCATTATAGGTACACTCACGATCAGTAATTTCTGCTCAGGGATGCCCCCTTTGTACCCCTGTATACCCAGGGAAGACGGGAAGGGGGGACGAACGAGCTCCACCCGCCTCTACCCCAGCTCCCAACCCTCCCCCATACCCCTTCCACACCCAGCCCCCAACTCGTCATTCTTAACTGGCAATTACATCTCAAGCTAACCTCATACTTTACACTCATAGTCACATTACTAATACACAAACAAAACACTAGGACATGTACAAAGAATGTAATATAACTATGAACACTGCAGCAAGAAATTATTGCATTATAACGTTGACAGTAAAACACAACAATTGACAATGGCCACACCAGGCCTCATGCGTTGAGTGCTTGTGTGCGTACGTGTCTGTGTGTGTGTGTGTGTGTGTGTGTGT
>JAGKTI010008068.1:0-15725 GCA_018397915.1 Birgus latro | reverse complement strand
CTACTATTTCCCCCGGACTCGTACGTAATCAATCTACTCACTCTTTTTCTAAAATGTGTGTTGCACACAATCATGTCCATAGCCTCCCCAAACTCGAGTATTCTTTCCCCTTCTGCATTCCTCACACCATATGCACATCCTCCATGGACTCCTTCATAACCTTGAGCTGCTTCATCAACATGACCATTTAAATCCCCTCCCAGAACCACTACCTCATCATCACCCATACCACTTACTACACGTATTAAATCATCCCTAAATCTATCCTTCTCTGCGTCATCCAATCCTACCTGCAGAGCATATGCTGATATAACTGAAACAATCGCCCGTCCGATCAAAATTTTCACTACTATTATCCTATCACTTACTCTCATGACATTCATGACATACTCCACCCATTTCTCCGCAACCAACACACCCACACCCCCATATCCGTCAGTTCCCTCCTGCCAAAACAGCTTATAGTAGCAATCCTTCCCAGCAGTCTTTCTGGCTGATCCACCCCTGTACCGGACTTCCTGCTAACAAGCCACATCCACCCACCTCCTAGTAAATGCCTCAACAACTTCCCCCGCTCTTCCCCTCAAACTTCCTACATTCCATGAGCCCACCCTAAACCCCCTGGGTGATTTGCTGTCCTCAGGCTTGCTTTGATGCTTGTTATTGTACTTTGTCATAGTCGGTAAGATAAAGGGGGGTAAACATTCCAAAGGCCCAGCCGATTGCACAGTCCTAGGTCCAGGCAACGGATCTGGGACCCCTAGCCCACCAGCTCACTAGTGGCTGTGGTAGTGGCCTCGGGGCACCCTGCCAGGACACCTGCAGGGACACCCTCCAAGTGCGCCTTGGCACTGCAACTGCCCCGCCATTATACACCCACTGATAGAGCAGCCTCCTGGGGCGCTACTCCCAGGTTCGGGCCCCTCTCTATTGAGCGGAAGCGGCAGCCTGGGAACCGCAATGCCCTGTACCCTCTAGCACAGGTTCGAGCCCCATCTCGCCCCGGACCCTTGATCTATGCCGGCGGAACCCCTGTCAAGCCTCCCCCCGAAAGTCCGCCACTAGGTAGCGGGGGCAAAGTTTTCTGGCCGCATGCCCTTGCTGGCATCAACCCCTGTAACGTAGTGGGATACTTTGTGTGATATGTAAAGTGCCTGTGGTGTAGTGCATATGATAGTTAGAGGAAATGTTTGGGAGAGTATGCTGGTCTACTCTCCATGTTACTGTCACACTGATAAGGTCAGCAAAGGAGAATGATTAGGTAGCTAGTGAAAGGAGCTCCAGCTCTCCGTATCACCAGCATTCCATTCCCCTCGGGAGTACTACCCTGTTCGGGCCGTGCTACAGCCTCCTCCTACAAGTTAGTTTTTTTTACGGGGTGGGGCACTAACCCACCACCAACCCTTTCAGTCGCCTCTTTACCCCCCAGGGGGGGTAAATTATTTACCATACAGACATGAATTAAATTTCAGTACATGATTTAACAAGCAGTCACATAAATAAAACATTATTGAGAAAAAGAGCATAAAAAGTAATGCATAACTTACAATACAACTACCCTTACGAATAGCAGGCAAACTGCCAACCTGACTCGTAACGGAACTACCGTAAACGTCGGGAATGAGTGAGAAACTTCTGGCCTACCTAAGTACCAAATCCCTCTTCTTAGCAGTATTAACAGTTGTCCCCAAAAGATTCCTAAGAAATGGTTGGGATGAACTCTGGCCCCCTTTCTGACACTAACAAACTACTTAACTCCCACAGAAAGGCATTAAAACAACAGAAGTAACAAATACTTGGAGTTTATTGAAAAGTACGCTGTCAGACCAACTTGTTCACGGTTAATTGGTTCACTAAACTACTGCATTAACGTGAATCAGATGACTTCTCTCTAATATTTCTCACAACTAGTGAGTCAACAGTATTAACCATAAATTTTTGTCTTTGTGAATATGATAGTTCTCATAATTCAAGTAACATTTCATATTATTTTAGGTAGTTTGCCCTCATCATATGATCTCTCAGCGACTCAGTATAAGATCATTCACTTAAGTGATCAATGAGATTTTAAGACTTTTTTCATTTTATGACTTTTTTTTCAAATGGTTGCTGTGATGCCTGTGTTCTCATCATTTGATCGTTTTCCTCGTTTACACATTCATTACAACACTAAATTCATTATGCATTACAAAATCATCATAAAATCAATTTTCAAGAAGGCATCCGTCATAAAAACAAGGATTTTCTTACTTTATAATAGTTCTGCCAACACTTCAGTTTATTCTGAATTACTACCCCAGTTGAATCAAATGCTTACATCTGTTACTGGTTTCTGTTCAGGCACTTTATAGGTGAGTGTGGAGTACATGAAACATATTTTGGGGTTGTTGGCAGGAGCACAGGCCAGTTGCTGTAAAGCAGGTTGTTACCACTGTAACTAATGTGTACCCATTGACCCATCTATTCTGATGTATGAACAGGTGTTTGGGGAATTTTATGCAGTAAGAGATATTACTGTGCTAGAAACAAAAACAGTTAGAAGGCACGCAGAAAGCACATACCTCTGCCAATGCCAGATCCAGATCCACCTCAAAATTAAATCAATTCTTTCTTGTCCCATGGCCCACTCTTCCACAAAACTTCATTGAAATTCATTGAGAACTTTTAGAGATTTCATATGAACAATCAACAAACAAACAGATGAAACTGCCATAAGCAGAGCGCATGCTGGATGGATCCGATTGTGTCTGTTTAGCTTTCACCGGCATGTTTCTTTTAAATTTGAAAAAATGGTGCCTGAGCTGGCCACTGAGTCCTAACGATTTCCGGACTCACGGCCATTGAGGGGTTTCAAACTCCCTCTCAGTCCAGGACCTTTGACCGATTTTCATGAAAAACAATAGGCTTCCAGGGTTTATGGATATCTACCTTCTGATTTTTTTTTGGAACAATTGGTGAAAAATTGTGACCTGTAGAGGACAAACAAACAGACAGACAGACAAACAAACAAACAAACATACGGAACCGACCAACATGCGTACCAAATTGAAAGATTCCAGCAGGCAACAAACATAAGTGAATACAGTACATCAACCTTCTCCAGCTTTGTTGGCAGAGGTAATAAAGCAGCTTTTTTTTTGGGGGGGGGGTGGATGCTAAGCTAAATTGTTGATTGTCACAAGTCTGGAACAGACATTGCTATACTGGGTATTTGAGATAAATTTCCGTATTCTTAATTTTTGCAAGTGTGAAGCAACATTCATCACATTGTCTTATATTGGGGTATTCCTGTAAGAGAGTGGGTAAGGCATTTTAAGTACAGGATGAAGTATCATTGATTCCACTAAACCTAGTTGAAATTACATACTGTCATTAAAATAAGTGTACAAAATATACTATAAAGGGTATATATAGTAATCCCTCGATTATCCGACGTAATAACCAAAGGCATATCCGGATGGTGGATCCGTCCAGAGAGTGGACTTCTCCCCTGGCCTCCCTGCGTACATAACCTAACTTTGAAAGCCAGTGAAAAAGGCCACTGTAGTACATCATTCAGCACTTGTTCCTGTTGTTTAACACTGCTGTATGTGGTCAAGCAGACCTACAAACCACAGCCAAGCAAATACCATGGTAAAGCAGACCCATCAGCCACAGACAAGCAACCACCACTTCAGGGCCATACCTTTCAGTGACATGAAAAAAAATGAGTAAACCATCTACACAAGAAAAAATGCAGTGGACACACAAAATGTAAGGGTAAAATAGAATAAAATAATGGTAAAATACAGTAAAATCATGGTAGAGTACAGTAAGCTAGAATAAAACCAACATAAAGACCCACAGTTCTTTGCTGGGTGTCGTGCTGAATAACCCACAATCTCCTTGACTCTGACTGCTGTACTGTGGCTGGCAAAGTTGTTTCACTGCACAGTACATCCCATGTGGTCTAGTGGTATACAGTAGTCTGAAGAACTTAGTCTGAGTCAAAGTCAAGGGGAATCTCCACCAGTCGGCCCAGGTGACCGGCTGTGGGACATTGTCATGGAGTGCCTACTTCAGGTGACTCTGAAGAAAGCCGCAAACTCTTGTCCAGGGGAGAGACAACGTTTGACAGTGTGCTAGATTGAGGCTCTGTTGTTGAAGGCATAGCTTGACGCTGTGATGATGGCAGAGCAGAGGTGGACTGGGCGGGGGTCAGAGGCATGAAAGAGGAGCTGATCTTGGATTGGTGATAGGAGCGACGATTCAGGCATCAGATGACACTCTCCCACACAGAACACAGATCCTTCACAAGGCGAAGAGGCCATCTGTCTGTCACATTCCAGGTGCATAGCACATTCAAGTGCCTGCTCAAGATGTGCCCGAAAATGCTCAGGCGGGGGATGGCTGGAGTACTGCACTTCTCGAGATCATCTGCGTCGTTCTTATCATCCTCCTCGCCCTCTTCTGGCCAGGCAGCAGCAACAGATGTAGCGATCTCAAAGTTGGACATAACCTGATGGGATCACCCCCATCGTTGTCTAAGCCTCATCTGCATTATGAAGACGAGTGTAGAAGTCGTCCACATCAAAGCCCAGAAAGTCTTGTCTGCTCGTGTCCCAGAAGGAGACTAGACCAACCATTTTCGTGGGTTTTCACGGAGACTTCCTTCCATGCACTCGCCAAGTTGTACACAGCAGACTTAAGGCTGTAGCGCCACAGGTTTTCCAGTGTCCTCTGCCCGCATGTGTCCAGCCCCCGACTCTGCTCATTCTTGTCCTCGAGAACAACCATCACCTCGTCGAAGAACTTCTGTCTTTATACTCTCTTCATGACCATGATAACACCCTGGTCCATTGGTTGAATCAGAGCAATGGTATTAGGTGGCAGAAACATGCATCTAATGCGCCTGTCATCTGCAACCAATTCTTTCTCAGATGGATGCATGGGGGCATTATCCAGGAGAATAAGAGCCTTTACCTGGTCACGAGGGATTCCAAGTTCGTCCATGTGATAACAGATGATCTCCTTGATGAAATGCCTGTGGAACCAATCTGTGAAGATCTTGCAGGTAAACCAGGCCTTCACAGAATGGTACCACACAACAGGAAGGATATCCATTAGCCCTCGAAGGCAGTGGGGCTGTTTTGCACGACCAATAGTAAGGGGGTTCAGCCAGTGCCACCCGTTAGCATTAGCATAGCACAAAACTGATACCCATTGCTTAGACAACTTGTAGCCAGGCACACGTTTCTCCCTCTCATCTACCAGAGTGTTGGTGGGCACTGAGCGGTAGAAGAGGCCACTTTCGTCAGCATTGTAGCCTTGACCAAGAGTGAGGCCCTTCTTCTCAATCGAGCCTAACAAATCCTGTGGAAATTCCTCCCCTCCCTCCTCAGTAGCATCCAAAGCTTCACCATGGGTCTTACGATTGGTAAGGCCATGTCAAAGCTTGAACCTGAACAACTAACCTTCGGATGCCTTGAAATCTGAGACGTTGTGAAGGTGGGCGAACTTCTTGGGAGAAGCCTTCAACTCGGCGCCTATCACTAGCACTCCTGCAGCCTGTTGTTGCTAGTACCAGATCGATGTTGAATGGTCGGCTTCTGCATGTCGGGACGAACTCATAGTCTTCCATTCAGTATTGCGCTTGTTCTTCTGGCCAAAGTTTGCTGTGTACTGGGTGAGTTTGTCACGTACTTTCCTGATGTCATGTAGGGATGAGCAGGCCAGGTCATACTCCTTAAGGATACGGGAAGTGGTCAGTCCTGCATCAGTCATACTCAGGATCTTCCACTTCTTCTCCAGAGTCATCACTACCCTCTTCCTTTTCCATGGTGGGGGGGCCATCATCACACACCCTAGGAAGAGGCATGCAAGGAATAGCAAGGCCTGATGCATGTAGGGAACCACCACAAAAGCTACCATGTGTGCCACCATAACAGCTGTCCGGGAAGAGCTGCTCACTGCACAGTTGAACTGAGAGCAAGCAAGGGGGGTCTCTGGCAGACGTAGGGTAATCTCATCAGCTCAACATGGCAGTGCCACCAGGCTGTTCTCACCTGTCTGGGCAGAAATTTTTTCATGCAACCATAATTTCCAAATGTATGCAAGCATTTTGTCCAGATGGTGGAAAAAAATGTATGAATAATGGTTTGGAACAGCCAGATCACAGCATCCGGGTAATCGAGAGATTACTGTATTATTGTTACCATGGCAGTGGTTTGGTCTCCTACTCTGAAATGATTTGGACTGCAGTAGCTACCTCACTTCAGGCCCCGTATGCCCTGGAAGGATCAGTTTGTAACTGGCTGTTACTGTTTATGTATACCAGTACAGTATTTACATATGCAATCGTGTTGTATGACTATGGCAATACAGTAGTTTGAAACATGTTTTTCACTCCTGGAATGCCTTCAGTTAGCTCAAATCTCCACACCTCTCAGCAAAAGTGTTGGGAAGTGAAAGATTTGTCCTGACAGTGAAAGTCAAGGAAAAGGTGCTGTAATTTCACTGTACACAGTGTTTGCAAATGTGTGTGTGTCTGTGGTAAGGTTGACCTGAATGTAGCATTGGTTTGTATGGCCTTGTTTACCACTGGGCACTTGTTCATACTGGATGCACCTTGCAGATATGTCCAGATAGTCTACCACCTTTTCTGTGGGCAACATCCACATACTCCTTATGTCCCCTGTTGAACGGTGATGGTAATTGCACTATCTCTGTATACCCAGGCACCATAATCCCATAAGGGGTGGCCAATTGTCTCTGAGTTAGTGGTTTTACGAGGAGGGGCACAAACCCCCTGCCAACCCACTTGTTGACACGTAGGGAACTCTCATTCATCTTAATCCCCTCGTGCACGATGAGGAGAAACGAGTCAAAATGGTGTTAGTCCGAAGTGGAACCAGTGATGCACTATGATGCACTTGTCAGTGTTGGTCTGAAGGGATGCCTATTAGGCCTTTTGGACAAAAATATTCACCATATTAAGTTTTAGCATGAAGTGTGTTGGTCTTTGGTGCATCATAGGGGAGGGTGTCAGTTTCAAGGCCAACACTTTCAAATAGTTGGCTTCCTTCCATCTTTCCTCTTCCTTCTGCCTGTGGGTGATTCTACACTGAGTGACAAGCTGAATGGTTTCCTGTACATCAGGAAACCATTTACTATGCTGGGTGGTAACCATATAACCAAATTTTGGTGCCTGGTGGTTTAGTGGGTAATTACAGCACTCCAATCGGATTGAGCCGGTGAAGGTTTATATCCAAGGGGTGGTTGGGGTTTATTGCTCATGCAATGCCACTCAGGAATGAGTGAGGCTGATCACTCTCATCTTAAATGTCAGGCTTAACTTGCCTAGCCCTGGGCTTCTGCGCTTCTCATGGGGCATCCTAGGATTGGATGATGGATGGCTTTCTCTTGGCTTTCGGTGTGGGCGGAAGGATGTGCGCAAGCGATTTTTTGCGATTTGCTTAAAAACTATTGTTCGTATCAAAATTCCAAAGGCACCACATGAAAGCTCGAGAAATTCTGCATATAGACATACCTAGCTCTTGCATGGTGTGGGCAGAATATTGCAGTAGAGTTTTGGGAAGTCGTGTTCACTGTGGAAACACATTATCGTCACTGCATTTCCAGACTCTCACTGTACTGTTACACATCAGTTCTGTGTGTTTTTATTACCTTATTGTATAGTATAAACATCAGTGAAAGTGATGGTAAACAATTGATACAAATATAACTATTTTCTGGACACGTAAAATCCATGGGAATGTTTTCCTTTGTGTGTGAGTGCAGGCAGCCCACGCAGCATTTTCTCTGATCATGTCGCACAAACTTACGCAAACTTTAGGTTCTTGAAGGGTTTAATTAGGGATTTTTACCATGCAACATTGTGTGGCCATTGTGGCAGTCTGTTAGGTATTAACACACAGTATCATGGGACACCATCTGCAGTACCTGTATATACAAAGGAATAATGGTAACAGCCAATCTCATATTAGCTGTTGAGAAATATATCATGTATGTTGAGCCAATGTGATTATCAGTTAGATATCTGGATCACTGGAGTTCTCTAGGTCAACGTCATGCTCTCAGAAGTTAAAATTATTGTAAGCAGTCTTTCACAGCAGGGTTGTGCAGGGTCTAGAGCTAATTTGTCCATTTATCTGTCCATCACCATCTCACCATGTGGCACTCCTTTACTCATTTTGCTCTCCTATTCTTGCATAGGTAGCTGGTTTGGGTGGTATTTATGGTATTAAACACTTAGCATACACTTATGCCCACTTCTCCAGAGCTACAGATCTTCATATTACAGTTTGAGAGGACTGCTTTATTGCATTATGTCTACATATGGAGCAAATTCAGTACATTAGTTTTGGTATTAAGTAATGTAAATTAGCATGCCTGAACCATTGTTGTCTCATGGGATCTGAAGAACTCTGTTAGTTTCAACTGATGTATTAAGTGCATTAAAAGCAGTAGTCATTTGTTATAGCTAGTATTTAATGAATGTAGGCTGTGATGAGCTTGTGTTATATCAGCTAATTAGATAAAATGGTAATTTTCCAAATAGTTTCTGATTTCAAGGAAATGCGTTCAGTGTCTCATTCCCCCCCTCCCCCCAGTGAATGTAATTGTTGTGAGATCTGAACCAAGAGGTTGTTTTCTGTTGCCTGATCACAGCTGCACTGGACAGTATTAAAGGAAACATAAAATTCTCAGTGAATAATGAATGGCTGCTTCAGTTTCTGTTTACTCATTTGACCATAACATAAAAATCAGTTTGTTTTTTAACTCCGTCAATTTGGTAACATAGTTTTTATTTTATTCTTGCTGTTCTCAAACAGTTTATTCACCTCATAGTAGAGTTTTTTTTATTATGAGGAGTTTTATTGATTTAATAAACCCCTCATATGAAAGACCTTGCCTTGGTCAGATAAAATCATCCAGAAGTAGCAAGAATATACAGTACTATGCTAAGTAATGTAATATGTCACAGAATTGAAGGAATTAATATTTTAGTGATAACACTATTCAATCTCTTGCTATTTTGTAGCCACTCTGTCTTCACTGCTAATATCAAGTTCTTTCTCCACTGGTGTGCAGCTTGTGCGTAGTGGACATTTTGACAAGGTATGTTGCACCATCCATCTCTCATTTTATGTACAGATTAGTGTTTGTGTACAGATCTGCAGTTTGCATTGTACATTATATTGTGTACCAGAATCTTCGATAATTCAAATTGAGCAGCGTGGTGTGTGGTATCACTGAATATTCAGTACATTATTGTCTAGGCAGCATCTGAATTATTCACACATGGTGGAGATGGTCATTGAAAGATCTGTTTCCTGAAATGTGTAAGCTTCATTTCAAAATGGGCATGGAACAATGTGATGACTTCTTCTTTTCTTTGTGTGTGTATTTACCTAATTTACCTAATTGTGATATACAGGAAATGAGCTACGCTCGTGGGGTCCCGTCTCTGTTTCTCAATAAGTCAAATTTTGCCTTAAACTCATTTAAGTTTTTAGACTGGACGATCTCTTTGTCCAGGCTATTCCACAGGTCTATACATCTATACGGAAAACTATATTTCTTGATGTCCTTCGAGCAGCTTGGCTTCTTTAGTTTCATTCCATGTCCTCTTGTTGCTCTCTCATCCCACACAAACAGATTTTCTCTGTCAATTTTATCTACTCCTATCATGGTCCTGAACACTGCAATCATGTCACCCCTCTCTCTCCTTTCCTCTAAGGAGGGCAAATCCAGCCTTTCCAGCCTCTCTCTGTATGGCAAATCTGCCAGACTAGGGACCATCTTGGTTGCCGTTCTTTGTATTCTCTCAATCTTGGTTATATCTTTCTTTTTGTGTGGGGACCACACTACTGCTGCATATTCTAACCTGGGCCGGATCATGGCCACTATCAATTTTTTTATCATCTCCTCATCCATGTAATGAAATGCCACTCTTATATTGGTCAAGAGTTTATATGTCTCTCTCACTATCTTATTTATGTGCTTTTCAGGTGACAAACTATCCTGGACCAGCACTCCCAAATCTTTCTCTTCTCTCGCTTTTCTAATTGGTTCATTACCCATCAAATAATTCAATGATGGCCTCTTGGTACTTTTACCCATTTCCAATATTTTACATTTTTTTGCGTTGAATTTCATTTCCCACATCCGGCTCCAATCATATATCCTATCCAGATCCTCCTGTAGCATTTTACAGTCCTCTTCAACCTCTACCTTTCTCAAGATCTTTGCATCATCAGCAAACAGGCTTGCATAGCTGTTCACTCCATCTACCATATCATTTACATAAATCAAGAACATTACTGGTGCCAACACCGAGCCCTGTGGGACACCACTTGTTACTTCCCTCCATCCAGATGTCCTGTCCTTTATTACTGTCCTCATTTGTCTGTCACTCAAAAAGTCTCTCATCCATTCCAGGAGGCTTCCCTTCAGTCCTCCTATATGCTCTAATTTCCATAATAGTCTCTTGTGGGGTACTTTGTCGAAGGCCTTCTCCAAATCTAAGTACACACAATCCACCCAACCGTCTCTCTCCTGTAGCACGTCAATCGCCCTTGAGTAGAAGCTCAACAAGTTGGAAACACATGACCTTCCACTTCTGAATCCAAACTGACTTTCAGTCAAAATATTCATCTCTTCCAGATATTTTATCCATCTATCTTTCAGGATTCTCTCACACAATTTCGCAACCATGCTGGTTAGGGACACTGGTCTATAATTCAGGGGTTCTTCCTTGTTTCCTCCCATATAGATTGGCACCACATTTGCCCTCTTCCATTCCCGAGGCACTTTCCCCTCTTCCAAGGAGCACACAATTAAATTGTGAATCTTATTTGCCAGTTGTTCTCTGCATTCCTTCAGTACCCAATTAGAGATTCCATCCGGTCCTGGGGCCTTCCTTATATCTTGAGCTCCCAGTAATTTATACACTTCCTGCACTTCCACTTTTATATCTTTTATCACTACATTTCTAATCACTTCCTCTCCTTCCACAAACTCCCTTTCCTTAGTGAAAACCGATTGGAAGCATTTGTTCATTACTTCAGCTTGCATTACTGCATCCTTGTAGACCTCTCCTTCTACTTTCAGTTTGGTGATTCCTTCCCTTTGCTTCAATTTGCCATTAACAAATCTATAAAACAATTTGGGTTCATCCTTACATTTGTCAATTATACCTTTTTCAAAGTTCCTTTCTTCCTCTCTACGTATTCCTGTATATTCATTTCTAGTTCTTTTATATTCTTCCTTTTTCCTGATATTACCTCTCTTTTTCCATTGGTTCCATGCCTTGTCCCTCTCTTTTTTCGCTATTATACACCTTCTATTAAACCACACCTTTTTCCTGTTTTCTTTCCCACTTACTCTTGGCACATATTTTTCCACTCCCAAATTGTAGAGATCCAAAAAGATATCCCACTTCCTTTGTATCTCTCTTGTTTCTCTGAACCCTCTCCAGTCCGCATTTTCAAAAAATTTTCTCAATTCTGCAAAGTTTGCTTTCCCAAAGTTGTATCGTCCTTGCCTATAAAGCTCATCTCTTGGCACCATGTTCCCTATCATCATCTGGAACTCAATGACCACATGATCACTCTTTCCTATAGGACACAGATAATTTAATGATTCAATTACATCAGGCTCCCTGGATAGTAGCAAATCTAATCTTGCTGGTGTGTCATCACCTCTGAATCGTGTCTCTTCTTTAACCCACTGTGTCATTACATTATTCATTGCTATATTTAACAATTTTGTGCCCCACGAATCTTCGCTGCCTCCCGAGTCCCATTCCTCCCAGTTCACCTCTTTACAATTAAAGTCACCCATTAGGATTATATTGTTGCTTTTCTCGATCACTTTCTGTAGATAACTAACCATGTCTGACAACATCTCCTGGTATTCATCGTCATTCCATGCTCTCGTCTTAGGGGGAACATATACCACTGCCATATCTCTCTTACCATTCTCCCCAGTTTCTAATTTCAAATTTATGGCTTCGGCCCTGCCCTCTGCCATTTCCACAGTATCTACGTTTATATTGTCCTTCACTGCTATCATCACTCCTCCTCCCATTTTTTCTTTTCTGTCTCTTCTCCATAATTTCTATTTCCCACCTCTCATATGAATATCAATATCTTCTTTCAATTTAGTTTCTACAAAGCACATAACATCAGGTTCGTGTGCCCTCAAAAAATCATTGATTTCTAACCTTGCCGATATTAGTCCATCAATGTTTGTGTACGCCACTTTCAAACTTTTTTCATCGTTTTTTATTCTCTCGTCTCCCCTTCCTTCCGTCGATACCACTTTCTCAATTTCTGGTCCATAACTCTCCAATAGAACTCTGTCTTCTCTTTCTCCGTTCGTTGTTCGTTTTTTATCTTTGCTTCCTTTACTAACTCCTTTAATTTAGCTCTTTCCTCTTCATTTGCATCTCTCCTAATCCAAACATTTTTAAACCCCTCTTTCTCTGACAATTTCCACGTTCTACTTATGATTTCATTCACTATTACTTGGGACTTAAACTTTACTTTTATGGGCCTTGCCCCACCATCCTCGTACTTTCCTAACCTAAACACTTCTTCAATCTCTTCTTGGGCTTCATTGTTTCCTTCCATAACCACTGATATTATTTCTTTAGCCTTGCTCAGTTCCTCTCTTTCTCTTTCAGATCTCACTGTCATTCGTTTTTCTTTTATTCCTGAAATTATCACACATTTTTTCTTGTCTGCTACATCCCTAACCAAAGATTCTCTACTTCTTAGTACTCTAACCACTTCCTTTTCCACTTTTTCCTTACTTTGTTGCTCTATGATTTCCTTCAAATTTACATTTCCTTCCTCTTGTATTTTCTTCCACCCCTTATGTTGCTCCTTGATTTCCTGAATATGCTCATCTTGCCTCCTCGATTTTGATTCGTATTCATCTAGCTTACTTTTTATTCTGTCCCTTTCTTCTTCCAAACTTATTCTCCCTCTTCAGCTGTTTTATTTCATTTGATGCGGATTCATTATTCGCCTTTAATTCTGTAACTTCTTTTTCTTGTTCCTCACTACGTGTGCTAACCTTTTCCAGTCTATTCTGTAGGACTTGGATCTCTCTCTCTTGCTCTATGGTCCGTTCCTGCAGCTGCTTAATTACTTCCCATACCTTTTTTAACTCCTGGACATTCCTCTCCGCCGTTTTCTCTACTCCTGCTACTCTCGTTTGTTGCAGCTTATCACTTCCTTTGCCTACATTTAGCTCGGAGAAGCCCGCAAATTCCTCCTCGCCAGTTGTAAACAATCCTCCGTCTCTCTCCGCCATGATGCAACCATATGGAAACTTTCTTTTTCACTTTGTCTCGTATATTTCGGGCCGAAACTTGTGTTTTTTTAAACTAATATCCGACGAGACCACCACTCACGCATTCAACCACATAATCACAATAGGCTATCTCCTTTTCGCTGCTAGTTCTGCGATTATTTCCCCTCGATCCAGGAGCAGCTCCGTCTCTCTCCCCCTACGACCTGTGTGTGTGTGTGTGTGTGTTCCCCCCTCCCCCCCCTCAAAAGACCCATCAACATGCTATAAAAACACCCTTCCTAATACTGTACCAGTGCACCAGTCCTGAACGACATAACCCTTGCATGTACCGGTATTCAGTATGGATGGTAGGTATTAGTGCAGGTGATATGTGAAGATGTGTAGCATGTAAGAAGACTGCTAAACCACAATGGACAGGCTTTTAAGCAAAGCTATGTCTGGAGTTGGACATGCAAAATTTTATATCTCTCTGTCTATCTGTCTATTTATCTAGCTATCTGTCTATCTACCTATCTATAAATATATACAGTCACTGCTCACATAACACAGGAATATTCTACCCAGAAGCTTCCGCATTATGATAATTCCGCAGTATAGGGCCATATGTTCACATGTTAAAGGGTTTCATGGTACCCAAGCCAGCCTCAGGTTCACCTTTTGGGACAGTTTTCAGTTTTTTTTTTTCCCAGGACTTTTACCTACCTATTAAAGACTTCATTACATACAAACACTAGAGGATTTCCCACCTTGAATGGAAGAGGTTGTGGGCTGGTTGGTGGGAGGTGGAGTGGAGTTCCATGGCCCCCCCAAAATAGCAAAGATCACACAGAGCACGTGTGCAGCTAGACCGAGGGGAGAGGGTAGGCTCAACTGGGGCAGGAATGTTCATCAGACCGTGATGACACCCCGCGCAGGCACCTGACAGCCATACGTCATTGACTGATACAACCTGCGCTGTGACTATCACTGGCCACATTATGTCTGTTCCCATGACTATTTTTCCGTGTTATGACTGTTTGAGCCATAATTTGGGGCCTCTGGCCGCTTTCTCTATTGTCGCAGCGTAGTACAGTGGGCTTGCACAGTACGAGTGATCACAGTGCACAAATTGCATAGTACATGAGTGACCAAAAATCATAACCATAAAATCTTGAATGCGCATGTTTAGTGCACACTGCATGAGGCAGAGGCAAGGAGTGGCCCAAAACTGCTATTTTCCCAGACTATGTGACCCCCCTCTGCTCACGAAACGCCCATCGTGCTTTAGAGTCTTGTAGGGAAGGTGCTCAAGAGGAATCTGCAGTAAGATCACTCTAATATCGACTTTGACAATAACATTTTCAGCAGTAACGGTGTTAGAATAGATACCCAATTTCTATAGTGACATTTGGATTCACTTGAATAACAGTTATTTCACGAATGCCAAATTGTTATACTGCAAATACGTTCATAATAAGATGAGGAATGAAACAAACAAGAAGAGATGAAAGAAATTGCCAAAAATGTGAGCAATAACGAGGAGATGAAGGATCCTTCCCTCACCACCTCCCCTGACTCTCCCACTGCTGTCTCCTCCACCTCCACTGCCCCACCTGACTGTCCAGGCACCTCCCCCTCCACAGCCCCACCTGACTCACCTGCTTGACCTGGAATACCTGCAACCCACACCATAGTGACTGTTGCTGCATTCAGGAAGAAATATAACATATGACAGGCCATAAATTTCTTCGTCAAAGCCTGGACTAATACAACACTGGCAACCATTAAACACACGTGGTGCAGTGGGTGTGTCGTCGCACCTCAGAACTCCTGCTATTTAAGTCCGTCAGGCCTGTTTTAAAGTGACTGACCATATTTTTGTTATTTTGACTGTATCTGTAGTATATGTCTTTAAAATTTTCCCTTTATTATATATTTAAGGTTAAAAAAAATATCAAGGTTTGAGGGGATCCCACCCATATATTATTTTTCCCATAGGATTATGTAATCACAGTACGCAAAATCACGGTGTGCGAGGCCGTGGCCCGCCCATCCACTCGCTTATAGTTTGAGATACTGTACTGTTTTTTAAAAAGTGGCCAGCTTCCTCCCCCAGCATTATGTCTATCATTTTCACATTGTGACCATTTTTTGGCCTCAGATTTTGCCTTTCTGTTATGTGAGTTTTGTGCATTAGGATTGCACATTGTGCAAGTGGTGACTATATGTACAATATTATGGTACATATGGCAACAGTGCAGGAGTGGCGGGCAATGCCGGTGAGCCAGCGACTCACCCAGATGCCATGTGCCGGGCTAGGCCACATAGATGTTTGCAGGCAGATTTACGTTTGCAGAAGTGCTTCCGCAAGCGCAAAACTGCAAATTTGTGTAGAATTTGTTGCAAACGCAAATCTGCAA
>JAGKTI010008067.1:0-34756 GCA_018397915.1 Birgus latro | reverse complement strand
GCTGTCTGGAGAGATGTTGAGGCTCTGGAAGCTGTCTGGAGAGATGTCAAGACCCTGATAGCTGTCTGGAGAGATGTTGAGGTTCTAGAGGTTGTCTGGAGAGAACCTGACACTCTAGTTAAACCTGGAGAGAAGTTGAGGTTGTAGCAGCACTACCTGGAGAGACAGAACTATTGCTGCTGAGGTAAACTTTGTCTGGTCCTCCCCTACAGCCCACTAAATAACCGCTGCTGCTACTTCTGCTACTGCCACTACTACTACTGCAATTACTACTACTATTGCATCTGCTACTACCATTGCTGCTGGCCCACAAATAATGGTATTGCTTCTTACTGCCTTCCTGCCTTGGTCCATGTCCTTGCCGTGGTCCGTGTCTTTGCCCTGGTCCATGTCCCTGCCTTGGTCCATGTCCCTGCCTTGGTCCATGTCCTTGTCTCAGGCCATGTCCTGCCACGGCCTATACCCCTGCCTTGCTCCCTAGTGGCCATACTAATAATCATAGTGCCGTCTCATACCGTGTTTCAGCCGTATTCTGTCGCAGTGAGTCTGGTGGCTTACTGGATGCCAAAGTGCTTGTGGCAGTGGTCTGATGCCTTGGTGTGACTGTCCACATCATCAGTGTAATGCACGATTGCGGACATAAATACTGATATATTTCATAACGTTATAGTGAGTGATGACTTTTGAAACTCAGTTCTGCGGCCTTTAGAACCTAGCAGAATTTTCAAAATGTAAGATATTCACAATTGCGGTTATCCATGGAGTAAGGCTGAACCTGCCATAATTGATAAATGAAGAAAATGTAGGTTAGACAAGGGATATTTTTTACCCCTGGCACCTTGGGAGTTCCTCCAGAGAGCATCGTCATAAAAATTATAACAGACGCTCCATGGACGAACCACCAAGGTGCCATGTGTCCAAAATTCATTATTCTGGCCTCCATTTTATCGGTGTTGATTTTGGTGCATTCAGCGTTACTCTTTGGAGCTCCTTAATTATTGCTCAACTAAAAAGAGGGAAGTGATATTCCTGACCTCAGTTGTACATACTGAAAAGGGAACATGTGGAATTGTAATAACTCCGTCCGCCCGAGTACATCTTTTTTATTTTAATTTATGATATTTCTTGACAGTTATTTTCAGCTTAGGAGTGACGTTTGGAACTGGAGGGGTTAGATACAGACTTCATTAACCCCTTCACAGCCAGAGGTCCTTCCTAAAATGAATATCATAATTGGTGGTACTTGGTTAAAATGAAGCATATTTTGTTGTATGTTTAACTGTGAAGTGAGAGATGAATCTGCATGTCACTAAAGCATATCTTCATTGGCCTAGATTTCGTACATGCTATTCCTCAGCGACTTATGTGAGTACACCGTAACCGTCTGATATTAGAACAAAATGTGTCCTGATATTGAGCTTTATCTAATACACAGATAGAGAATGTCTGTTACCTTCCTTCCTGATGCATTATGCAAAGAAAACATGTGTGGGTTGAGAAACCAGCAGAGGGCAATGAAAATTACAAATATTGTAGTAGAATATTTGGCGAACACATGTCCCTAGCTGTACATTTTTTTTTTCCAACATCAGATGATTTTATTGATCTTAGAGACACCCGGCAGGCCATACAGTTTCAGAACTGAGAATTTTTCTATTTATTGCAGGTGACAACAGTTTCATTCAGCTCAGGTAAATCCACTGGTCAATTTTTTTTTTTTCGTCACTGATGCAAACTATATTGGTATTAATAACATCCAAAGGAATATTAACCCCCGTATGTCTCTGATGTAATAATTAAATGGGTATTCTTTCTGTCCAGACTATTTTATTCAACTTAGGCTTTTTGATATAGCCTTTATGAACTCCATTGGGATGAAAGGGTCCATTAAGCTATATTATAACATCTGACGTTAACTGGAGTAAAATAAAATAGGTATGGTCAGGGTGGATGTGTTAACCCGGTGCAGGATGCAGAGCCCCATGCATACCTCATCTGTTGTAACAACTTACAAATCCAGTGATGAACAAGAACAACCTTTTGCCAACATCTGGATCTTATACTTGTCATTAAAATAAAACCTGTGGTGAAAAGTTAAGTTGGTGGTCAGTTGAAAATAAGTCGCTAAGGAAAAAATGCTATGAAGTCTTCCCCAGCAAGGAGACTTTGTGTGATTGTGTTGGTGGTGCCTCCATGAAGACAGAACACTAATTGCATGACACCACAATGAGGCACATCTGCATCTTCCCATGTCATGCATGTTGTCATACTTTTGGGCAAAAATAGTGTGTCCAAATACAAAAAAAAGAAAGAAAAAAAATGTAAATATATGTTTTTTTTAATTCATTATTGCTTTCAGACTAACAATAGGGGTCCAGGTGTCTGAATTTGTATTGACCTTGTATTTCAGTATGTCGTAGTATGTGTCTCCCTCAGTTTTGCAGGTTCATAGATTGCTTCTTTGTGATTTTTTTTTTTTCAGTATTTTAAACTGAATAAGTTATCACCTTTTACTTAAGTGTAAGCAAAGACACACTGTCTCCCATTCATAGTGCATTACTCCATGAGTGGCTGTGCTTTTTCCTTCCATACGTTTTGACATTGTCTGAAATGTTGAAAAATATTCTTCAGGAATTTATTATGCATATGTATGCCTGATTTTTTTATTAATAGTCTGAGTATGGACCATTATATAAACATGAAGTGCAGCCTGTATTATAACACGCATCCTGTAAACACACACACACACACACTTATAAAGTCAGTTATCACGAGGGTGGAGAAACTTTTTTGGAAAATTGTAGACTTCTAAGCCATAGTTTCTGTTGCCGCCAATCCTACCACTGGCTGGAGCAGAGTTGTAATTACGTGTTCACAATGAGCCAACACCTGTTATACAGTGTTAACATGGTGATTTGAAACACTGCTACACTGCATGATGCACAGTTAACCCCATGAATCTAATGACTTACTTTTGTGTTTTATTCTTGCTATTTCCAGACGATTTTATTCAGATCTGTGGAGACCTGGTGTAGTGAAAGGGTAAATGAAGGGTGTACCAAACCCATCCAGTTCGGAAACTCTGCAGAGCTTAATGAAATCATCTGGTGTAGAAATAATAAACAAAAAATAAGTGATCAGAGCGAAGGGAATAATGATGACAGTAGATACTCTTGCAGTTGGGAAAATCGTCAAAGTATAAACAGGTGTTTGTTCAGTGTGAATCCTGGCTGCAATTTCCCTCCAGCCAGAGTTAGAGGTAGTGGGTGACCTGATACTATGACCTGTATGCTTCAAACTTATATTGCAAATGGTAAAGCTGGTCCCAGGTTTTGATGGTCCTTTGTGGAATGCCTGTGCAGGTTATTAGATGTGGCCAGCCTGCATCTCAGAGTAGTTACCAACAGTACAGTACAGACTCCATCTTCATTATGTGCCTCAGAAATTATAGTTCAAAATTAGAAGTTCATAATATTTTTCATTAAAATTTCTAAGTACATGTAACTGTGGTTCATTAGTGTACATCGTTTTGATAATATAGGCTCTTGTGGTGCAAAATATTCGTTATCATCTACAGGATTATTAATTACTTTTGCCTAGATCAACACAGCAAATTAATTACTTTTCCCGGATCACATTGACTGACTGATCCGTGTTGCCTGGACTCTCTTGACCAACTGATGCTTTGCCTTCCAGTTCAAGTGCACCAAGTACGCCCCCGGGAGCCAGGTGTGTGAGGGTGCGGCTCTGGCCTCAGCGGTCCAAACATCGCCATCACTACTGACCTTACTCCCTACCCTGATGCTTGGCCTCCTCAGCTTACGACACAGCTTTACATAGACCTCGAGTGGCACTTCTCTAAGGACGTGAGCTCCGCCTTGATGTCCTCTTAGCTTTACTATCAAGGTAGACTTTTCCTTTCACACTCCTAGGACTCCTTGAAGTCTCCCACGCCACCCTCAATGCAGACGTCCCTCCTCGCTCTCCTGGAGCTCCTTGATGTTCTCCTAGCTTCAGTATCAATGCAGACTTTTCTCTTCACTCTCCTGGGACTCCTTGAAGTCTCCCACCTCAGCCTCAGCCTCAGCCTCAATGCAGATGTCCCAGTTTACCGTCATGGGACTCCTTGATGCCTCCCTCTTCATCCTCAACAGACGTCCCTTCTCACCCTTCTGAGATTCTCCCTTGATATCCCCCACATCACGCGCAGCGATTGTCCCACGTGATCTTCTTGAGGTTCCTCCTTGACGCTTTTACCCTCAGCACAACGTCCTGTCCCATTTACCCTCACACTTTTACCCTCAACACAAAGTCCCATCTACCCTCATGCTTTTACCCTCAACACAACGTCCCATTTACCCTCATGCTTTTACCCTCAACACAACGTCCCATTTACCCTCACGCTTTTACCCTCAACACAACGTCCCATCTACCCTTTTGGATCTCCCTCTCAAAGCACCATATATTGGCCTTAACGGCAAATGAAGGCTTAGTGTAACCTCTGTAGCAAAAAAAAAAAAAATTCTCTCATTCCACTCTGAATAAAAGCACCGGAAAGAAGCAAGAATTAACGGGAAAAATGTCACCAGATTTATCACAAAAAGCCGGGTGACATCCATTTATTCTTGTTGCTGCCGGGATATTTTATTCTATTTAGGAAAGGCTTTTCCTAGTGAAGAGTTTATTCATGCCGTTGCTAACCCCCTCCAGTTTGGAAAGTCTGTCTTATCTGAACAAAATCATTGAGAAATGGCAATGCTAAAAATTAAGGTCTCCCTCACACCTCTCGTTTAGGCTCAAGATATCAAACCCTGTATATGTAATGGGGATTTTGGGGATTGATGTATACTATGATGGTATAAGTCTATAAATATATACGTAGGGAGTAGTTATGTTGTTATACGAGCCGCAGCTGCTCGCACTCTTCTCTATAGCACATGGTTCAGATACCTTGTGCTTTTCTTGACTGAAGCAAATGGGTTCGGATACCTTTTGCCACTGTGGACTGAAACAGTTGAGATTTTTTTTTTTTTTTTTCACGGGTGTTATTATTTTTGTTTTAGCAAATGGTTGGCATCCCAGGGTAAATGCTTAGTACTTAAATCACGTAGTCTTTACTGAAGTGCATAATATCCCTGTCAACCCAGTGATGTCTTCTTTAGTATGTTGTTGCAACAGTCAGGCCATTTTATTTGCCTTAGGAAGGATCATAACTGTGAATCTTGAATAAACTGAATAAAATCGTCGTGAATTAGAAAGAATCGTCATGAATTTGTAAAAATATAATAAAAACTTAGTTCACTGTGTTGAAAGAGTTACACTGACAGCAAGTGGGGATTCCTTTGAGTAGGTTGGACAAAACTGAAGCCTGCATCTTATGGGTTGTGGAGGCCCCCGCCACCTCTTGCATATTGCTTAACTGTGGTTGATGGGTACGCTGGGCCAGGCATGACCGGGGTTGGGAAACAGTAACAACAACTGAATGAATGTCACTTTTTTGTTATATAGACTGTGATTGAGTTGTGATATAAATAAGTAATGGAGAAGCATGTGCTGTACAGTGTAGTAATATTGTACAGTGTGGTAATATAGTAATGCGTAGGATTGGAGGTGCAGTCGGTCCTCCATATTCGCGGAGATACGCTACAAACTTGCCCACAAATGGCGAAAATCCACAAATACTTGGTGCTCCTCCCCCACCGGTCTGTGCAGTTTTTAACTGTGTGATTGTCTTAAAAACCCTTTGCAGTAACCCAAAGCATCATCACATGTTACAGTCTGTTGCTTGAGTGTGTATTATTTTGAAGTGGTTTAACGTCTCAAAGTATTATGGGTCTGACTCTGTGCATAGGCATTAGCCTGTTTCTTTAGGCCCAGCAGCTCTCTTACCTATATACCTCACACCCCCGCCTATCTCCACTTCGGCGCTTACATCCATCGTCAATATTAAATACATTCTAGGATTGTCTCATACAGGACTGGTGTATTATCATTACGTAAGGTGGCTTGCACATGTCGGTGGTTCTTATGACAGATCAGTAAAATCTCTTTTAACAAAATTTAGAGCCTTGAATCGTTCCCTGCCCCAACTGGGAATCGAACTCGCGTCCATGAGAACAGCAGATCGCCTCTTTATTTTGAGATGATTTGTTTACCCTCAAATAACCAAACCCGCAAGTAGCAAGCCCACCAATGTGGAGAACATTTTTTTTTTTTTTAATTCCCGCTAGCGCCAGACGACTTTCTTCAGCTTAGGAAAAATATCGTAGTAAATGCATTAAACAGAGGTCTTTCCAGAGAGAGAGAGATGCAGGCGGTAGTAAGAATATAACATAAATGTCATTAAAGCGTAGTGTTACTGGCATAATGTGATCAGAGGTAAAAGATGTATTAGGTTAACAATATAACAGTAATATTTTATACAGCAGTATGTATGACATGAAATCATTGTTTTTTTTACCTACATTATGTTATAATTTGACTTCTGTACCATTATCTGTAAACAGATACGAGGCCTAGGCATTGTTTTGCCACACCTCCTGTAAGGATCCCACTGTTGAGCAATTTTACTGATAGGCCTGTATTCTAAGTGACTGGAGATTTCGTAGCACCTCTTCCTTAGCGATTTATTCTGCACATTACACCTCAGTTCCCTCTTGTATGTTATTGATGGCAACTGTCAGCAATATAAATAGCATACCAGCATACCAGGCAGTGTTAAGGTGTAATATACAAATTAAGTCGCCAAGAAAGAGGTGCTACGAAGCCTCCTATGCCACTTAGAATACGTGCCATCGAGTGCTAGTTGTTTTGCTGGTACTAATTATACCATTGGTTCCTGGGACAAGCACTGAATCCTTTACATTGTGTTCTAAAGCTGTAAATATGTACAGAAACTTATTTGATCCAGGAGGTTGACATACTTTTATGTGAAAAATAAAATGTTTAAGAAAATGGCAGTTGCTGTTATTATCCTACTGGCTGGTGGTGGAGAAGGATGCCTTCAAGTAGTGGCGCCCATGTGACCGGGTGGTGGAGCTTCCTGGTTATGCAAATATCCCTCAGTCCTCTCCCTATCCCCAGACAGGAGGATGGTGGACTGCAGAAGGACAGTGTTGACCTGCATTCCACTGGGTTATCCTTCAGATGAGCCTGGGATTGCAACTACTACTACTGCTACCATCACCACCTGGCACTATTTAATCGTAAGTAACCATGACTTTTTACCTAAGACTGGTCCAGTTCCATGATATGAAAATACATGGCTCTAGTAAACAAGGAGACTCATTCCTAAGTCATAACTAAAGGTCAATGAATTTCATGAGTCCAAGTTTTTCATCAGATGAAAAATAGACTATACTTTTTTTTTTCTTTTTACCTGGCCCAAAATTGTCATCTCCATCTTGACTGCTGAGTTGTATCAATAGTTTAACACAATTATGATGCTGGTCACGAAGAAGTGATATGGGAATAATGTACAGTCGTTGCATTGTCTTTTTTGGCACGCAGCAATATGAAATTAGCTGCCAAATTAAAATCTGGGCCAGGTTATGGTAAAAATCTGTCTACTGTATCTATCTATTGCCAGACGCCTCAATCCCGTACGGGGTGGCCACAAACAAATCGCCTCCAAGTCACTCTGTCCCCTGCCATTTCACTACCATGCTCCCAACTCGCACCCCCCTCTCTCATATACCTCTCCACTCCATCCCTCCATCTCATCCTCGGCCTCCCCCTTCCTCTTGCCCCCTCCACCTCACTCACATACACTCTCCTTGTCAGTCTTTCACTCTCCATCCTCTCCACATGCCCAAACCACCTTAATGTGTTTCTCCTAACGCTTCCCATCACGTCCACAACCACACCACAACGCTCCTTCACTTCCTCATTTGTTAGTCTGTCTCTCCATGTGACTCCACATGCTCCTCTCAAATAACTCATTTCCACTGCTCTCACTCTTGACTTCTGTCCTTCCAACAGGGTCCAAGCTTCACTTCCATATGTTAGAGTTGGTATCGCAATACTGTCATGTAACAACTTTTTCATTTCTGTGCTCACCTCCCTGTTTCTTATCACTGTTTTCAACGAACCAGCAACCTTCCTTCCCTGCTGCACCCATTCGAGCACTTCACCCTCCAGACTTCCATCCTTACTCATCACACTGCCCAAGTACTTAAATTCACTCACACTATCCATATCCTTCCCATCCAATCTCACCGTACATTCACTGACTTCACTTCTCTCGAAGACCATCGCTTTACTCTTCCCTACATTCACCTTTAGATTCCGTTTCTTACACACTCTCCCAAACTAATCTACCAAGCCTTGCAGCTCCCCTTCGTCTTTGCTCAACAGCACAGTATCATCTGCAAACAACAGTACAGGGAGTTTCCAAACACTGCCCTCTCTCACTAGGGCCGCTCCAACATTCACTGGCCGACCTTGTATCTCTTTTATAACCCCATCCATGTACAGATTGAACAACCATGGAGACATGGCACATCCTTGTTTCAATCCAACCTTCAAATGGAAAGATTCACTCAGTTTGCCATCCACACGCACTGCAGCCTTAGCACCCTCATACATACTCTTCACTGCCTTCAACAACTTCCCATCCACTCCATATATTCTTAATACCTTCCACAATCCTTGTCTATCCACCCTGTCATATGCTTTCTCCAGATCCATGAAGGCTGCATACAACTTCTTGCCCTTCTCTAGAAACTTTTCCACTACGGATCTAAGAATGAATATCTGGTCTACACAACCTCTTCCCTTCCTAAAACCTTGTTCTTCTCCAACTAATTCCTCTGTAATTTCCCTAACTCTGTCAATAAGTATCCTACCATATACTTTTCCTATTACACTGAGAAGGCAATTGCCCCTGTGATTACCACACACTGCTTTTTCCCCTTTTCCTTTGTACAGAGGAATAATTATAGCGGACTTCCAATCCTCCGGGACTCTACCCTCCTCCCAAGCCAATCTGCACACCTTCCACATCCATTCTATTACTATCTCTCTCCCATGCTTCAGCATTTCACCACACACTCCATCAATTCCTGGGGCTTTCCCCCTTTTAACTTTCTTCATTGCTTCCACCACTTCCATCCTGGTGATTTCTTCCTCTCTTCTCACAACCCTCCTTCTCCCTGCCATTCCCCAGCCACTTATACTTGCATTACTTTCATTCTCTATGTTCAGCAGTTCATTAAAGTGTACTCTTCATCTGTTTACTTTTACTCCCTTCTCCACTAGTAATCTACCATTTTTATCTTTCACACCCGCACTGACTTCGTTGGCACCCTGTCTAGCTCTCTTTACCTCCTTCCGTGTAGTGTAAAAGGTGATCCCCGCTAACCATCTCACACATATTGAAATTACTCCCTTGCCTCATAAAGTTTGTCCAGGTATCATTAATCTATAACATAAAGATTGATTGCCAGGCAAGAATATAATGTAAAACTGGTTTCGTGATGACATCAACACAGACCAGCAATCTCACGCAGTTTAGAAATATTTTTCTTCCTTCATCTCTGTCTAGGTATCCTTATTCCATAATGTGTAGGAAGCTAGTATTTAGTGTTGTAAAAGAGGTGGTCTCATGGTGGCATCAGCTGCGCGGATCCAGTGATCCACATCAACACTAACCATCTCACACAATTTAAGACAATTATTCTCTTGCCTTTTACAGTTTGTCTAAATATAACTACCTATTATGCTCACAATATGAACCAATATTAGACTAATCATACAAAAAATAATAATTTACAACAGAATTCTATAGGATCACCGTCCTTCATTTGAGACGGGCCGTAATCGCTCGTGGCCTACCGTGTTGTCACCTCGGGACAAAATTGGGTTATTTCCGTTACTGTATTTGATGTTTGCGTGAGTTTGTGTGCTTGTGCGATAGCGAGAACCTGGAAGAACGGATTAAGATGTGAGAGCGGTTGCGTCATGTGCAGCGCAGCGTACTCGAAGTAAGGATGAGTTGTTTTCCTCTAAATAGTAGGGTTTTGTGGAGTGGTGGTATGTAGTGAGTTATTTTTATATGACGGAACTGCGCCACTCCCACAGCTTGAATACTAAGTAGTGGTTGATTGAAATTCTTATAGTTTTAAGTACGAGGAAGTCCTACCCCCTTCCTGGGCTTCCAACAGAATGAAGATTTGTTGCCTGTTCAAATTGTTGTGCCACGTATTTGAACTATGAAAAATCACTCCAACAAATTACGCGTCAGTGTGTCATGGGCCCGGAATAGTGTTAAGTTCATTTGTGACCAAGGGTTTGTTATTTGGGTAGCATTTCACTGTTTTAGTAGGTACCACAGTATCAACACACGAACGAATGTATGAATTAAGGACATAACATTACGATGAATACTAGCATGTACATCATATAGCACACTCCAATCAGTCTGATCTAAACAGCCCCTAAGATCCACACTCCATGTTTGGACAGATTTCACTACAGATTTGGAAGTTTTTAGCTTTTGCTTATAAATGGACGTTAACAGAGACATATCATGGTCTGACAGCTCCAGTGGTTTGAGTTTTTTTTAGACATATACCCACCCTCATTTTACGTTGCAGCGATCCAAGATATTCTCACCTTTTGTAGCAAAATCAATATATTGTTGGTAATGAATACAGTTCTTAAAATGTGAGCCATTGAAATATGTTATTATTTTTACTGCATCTGGAGAACTGAATTCAATATTGCACAGGTGGATATATACAACTACCAGCATGGGTACTCGACATCGACGTGCTAAAAAGGCGAACACTCTAATCCTATATTTTGTTCTAGGTCAATCTTTCCTCTCCAGAAAGACCATATATCTCTTATGCTTTTGAAGAGGGATTATAAGAGGTCCTGGAACTTTGCATTTCAGCTTTCACAGACCAATGCACAGTATTTGTGCGCACTTGTTTGCTGTTACTGGTGACCTCAAATGATCTCTGACCGTTGACCTCAGAAGACTTCAGAGGCCAACCTCGCATAGCCTGTGTCCGAACTGGAGGTCATATGAGTCTTCATGCCAGAAATTGGGTTACTGGGTCCAGTCATTCGAACGTGTATTACCGGTGACCTCAGATGACCTCGATGAACGTCACATAGCCAATGTCCGAACTGGAGGTCATGTGATGGGTTACCCGGCGTTGCCTGGGCCAAAAAGGCAAACACACTTCCAGTGACCTTTATTGACCCAGATCTGAACTTTGACCCCCAAACCATCTTTGGGTCGCCCTAATTCAGAATATATGTGGATCTGGGGGTCTCTGGCCATTTGTTTGGGCGTGATTGAGGGACAAACAAACAAACAGTGCTGCTCTTTAATATAAAGAATAGTTTGTTAAATTCCCTTTAGAAGACGGAATGGCCTCAGAGACAAAGCCTTGAATTTAATATTATCATTACAGATCGCGTTCACAACAGTTATATATATCCCGGCACCATCGATTATTGATGAAGGCACAAACACCACCACCACTGTTTTTGCCTGATTCTGCTGATTCAGACACACATACTCATATCTCATACTCCTTATCTGTCTTTCCATCCACATCATCTCCACTAATCTTACCTGAGGAAGAGAGATGCTCCTTGCTCCCTCCTTTCCTCGTTTTATTTCGTGTTGTAGTAGTACCTTGTTCCAGACAGCAGAACCACCAGGAGCAATATTCCCCCCCACGGACAGACCTATAATCAGGCCTGTGTTAGGATCAGGATCAGAAGTGGTGGTTGTTTTTGTCTCTATCTCCTTTCCGTAGCCTGCACTGTTGATCGCCTGAAATAATAGGGTTGGTGTTTGAGAGATGGTTGAGGAGTGTTATTATTATTATCAGTTACTGGTGTTGTTGAAGTGTCTGTCAGTAGTAGTAGTGGCTGTAGTAGTAGTAGTAGCAGTAGTGGTGGTAGCAGTAGTAGTAGTAGTAATAGTGGTAGCAGTAGTAGTAGTAGTAGTAATAGTTGTAGTAGTAGTAGTAGTAGTAGCAGCAGCAGCAGTTAGTAGTAATAGTAGTAGTAGTAATAGCAGTAGTTTCAGGAGCAGCAGCAGTAGTAGTATACCCGTCCAAACTTAAACTGGCGGCTGGGGTGGTTTTCTGTTCTTCCATATATTATAATACATACGTTAAAATTGTATTCATATGTGTTTACCGTATTTGCGATGCCTTTTACATATATAACAGCCGTTTCACATCGCCGGTTTGGGAAACTTAGCACCACTGTACACAGATTGCTGCCCCACCCCATCCGCCAGTTTAAGTGTGTACCACTATAGTAGTAGTAGTAGTAGTAGTCGTAGTACTTGCGAGCCCAGCCTCATCTGGCTGTGAACCAGATGGACTGCAGGCTGTTTCCCCTATTTTGCAGTCCACCATCCTTCTTTCTGGGGCCAGGGAGGGGATAGGGGACCTTCATATAACCAAGCAGCTCCACCATCCGGCCATATCGGTGCCACTGTGTGAAGGCGTCCCTCTCCAACACCATAGCTTTAATAAAACTCACCAACATGAAAGTCCATTATCAAATGAATAAAACCGCCTGGTAACAGGAATAGTAAAGTAAATAAGGACGTCACAAGCTAATTAATGTCATCAAAGCCTAAACAATGACGTCATAACCTAAATAATGACGTCACAAGCAAAATGATGTCACAACGTAAATAATTGTCATAACCTAAATAACGATGCCCACAAGCTAAATAATGACAACCTAAATAATGAGGTTACAACATAAATTATGACGTCACAACCTAACTAATGGCGTCATAACCCAAATAATGACGTCGTAAACCAAGTGGTGTAGGGGAGTCGTTTAATAGTTCCAAAGGGTCACCGACGGGCAGGAGATAAGGCAGCCATATAGCAAACCGTTTAGTTGAAAACTTAAATGCCCGCCACAAACAGGGATCGAACCGTGGCGAGACAAGAATGTAAACCACCGAAATTCCACAGACTATCTATCTATCTATCTATCTATTGCCAGATGCCTTAATCCCGTAAGGGGTGGCTACAAACAAATCGCCTCCATGTCGCCTTGTCTCCCGCCATTTCATTGCCCTGCTCCCAGCGCACACCTCTCTCTCTCATATACCTCTCCACTCCATCCCTCCATCTCATCCTTGGCCTCCCTCTCCCTCTCGCCCCCTCCACCTCACTCACATACACTCTCCTCGTTAGTCTCTCGCATCTCCACAGACGAACATAATAAAAAAAAAAAAAGTGTAGAGAGCAAAAACACCTAGAGAAAGAACACAAGGAAATGAGAACTACCTGGAGCAAGATGGAGTAGGAAATGTTTGGAACCGAAGAAAAAAGTACATACATTCAGATCTTTCCCGCAACAGTAGTTAGTAAAGGTTATGATATGGTAGCCAGACTTACCGCCAGCATCAGTTGTTCCTCTCGTATCTATCCCCACCGTCACTGAGCTGTAAATAGCTGCAACAGTCATTTTATACGTCTTGCAGGGTTCTATAAAAGCTATAAAGACGAACTCCTCTGGATAAACCACTTCGTCAAAGTCACCACCATCAATGGACCTCAATGTATAAAAAATCAGGGACTGTCGGAGGAGATGTCCATGACCCATTGAGTTCGGTGTCAGCTTCAGTTGTCACGAAGTAGGGCGGGCATGTACTCTGAAAAATGAACATTCATATAGGAACGAGGGCCGGCTCCAGCACTTTAGGAAAAGGTGGGGGGGGGGGTGTTTGGGTGGGCAGAATTTAAGCAAAAATGACACTTAATGAACTTTTATTTTACTTGTTTTAACCACAGTATCACAATAATATAAACCAGTGCAAGTGCAAAGAGATGATAGTGCATTGATGCTGCTAAATAACATTGTTCTTTTATTATAAGTAATCATTGGCCTGCCAAAAATGGAGTAAACCCATGCATGGGAACTGTTTATTTATACGAGATGATCTGTAGATGCTCCCATCTTGAAATTCACCTGGAGGTATCTCGTTTTGCGGGGACGGCTCTGTGTGCTGGTGTGAGGAGGGAAAATATTTTGACTGCTCAGGATGTACGTAATCAGCCATACAATCAGTGCACACAGCACGGCATACACTATAAATTATAATGGGTTAAGGGCGCGGGGAGAGGATGGGGGATGACAATTGGGTGCAGAAAGTGAGAAGTGTTGACGCTGGGGGTGGGGTTGCGAGAGGCAGACCAAAAATGACCTGGGACGAGGTCATAGAGTGTGACCTCAGAGATAAGGGACTGAGTAGGGATGCTGCCACAGATCGAGCAGCATGGAGAGCAGTTATTTGGTGACCATAGCCGACACATGCAGGCAATTGGATCCTTTATAAACGAAACGAAACGAATGCTGTCTGAGTCGTTCCCGCAACACACGAGAAATTACAAACTGAGGGACAAGTGGGGCACAATTTATACACTACCTTGTATGAAAACAGTGATTTTGCTTTTCACTTTATACATAAGGCAAAATAATCTTGAAATTACGGTACCACATTATACTTTTTTTCCCCCCGGCTCTCTGGACCCAACTTCACCTTACCTTGAGGGGGGGGGGGAGGTCTGGATGATGATGATGATGATGATGGGGAGAAGGGGGCGTGGAGAAGAAGATGAGAACGATGATGATGATGATAATGATGCCAGAGGATACATCATATGCTACGTATACACACTCTTGACGGGGCCAGAAATGAACTGAATGACGGATCAATACTGTAGATGCTTCCACAGCTTACCATCTTCCTCGGTGGTCTCAGAGCATACGAGGGGATCCGTTTCGCCCTCGTCTGCTACTGCGACGATGCTGAAGGTGTAGTTGGAGTAAAGGTTGGGATGATCAGCTAGATAGGACGCAGCTACGGTTGTCCCACTGCCAGTATCACCTATGTCGTATGCCCACAGAGCTTCCCCGGTCCAGCTGAGTGGGATTGGCAGAAATATCCTTTTTATTTGCGTTTTTTTTTTTTTTTTAATCAGTAGATGGATATCCTCGTTATTTCTGTTTAAAAAGGTTCCAACAATGCTTACATGTGTCGGCTTTGGTCATCTAATGGCGGGTCTCCACGCTGCTCGATCTCTAGCAGCCTCTCTATTCAGTCCTTTGTCCCTGAGGTCACACTCTATGACCTCGACCCTAGTCCATCATCTCAGCTTTTCATCCGCAGAGGAAGGGTAAACAAACTTAATGCAGAAAATATATATCTATTTTTTCATGCAAAGAAGAAGGAACCAAAGGCTAAAAACACTCAAAATCGTTCCCTCCAAGAAAAATACAAGTAAGAAAAATAAATAAATAATTTAACTAATTAATAGATTAAAGCCATATTCAAGGACAGAAGTCAAGAGTGAGAGCAGTGGAAATGAGTTATTTGAGAGGAGCATGTGGAGTCCCATGGAGAGAGACTAACAAATGAAGAAGTGAAGGAGCGTTGTGGTGTGGTTGAGGACGTGATGGGAAGCGTTAGGAGAAACACGTTAAGGTGGTTTGGGCATGTGGAGAGGATGGAGAGTGAAAGACTGACGAGGAGAGTGTATGTGAGTGAGGTGGAGGGGGCGAGAGGGAGGGGGAGGCCGAGGATGAGATGGAGGGATGGAGTGGAGAGGTATATGAGAGAGGGGGGTGTGAGTTGGGAGCGTGGTAGTGAAATGGCAGGGGACAGAGTGACATGGAGGCGATTTGTTTGTGGCCACCCCGTTCGGGATTGAGGCGTCTGGCAATAGATAGATAGATAGACATATTCAAGATCCGTTTGTTGCTCATAATGAAACCCCAGCATTGGCATCCTTCAGCCTGATCTTGGCATTTTCGGCTCTGACCTTTATATCCTTCACTCTTAACCGTGGCATCTTCCTGGCATAATTTTGATGTCTTTCGCCCTAACATCATCGAAAGGCATGTTTATTACGTTTTTTAAATAGAAGATGAACAGAGGAAGAAACCAGGTATAGAAAAAAAAATCCTTACAGCAAGTGTCCTTCATTCATGAAAAGAAAAGAAATGTAACAGGTGGACTTGAAATGCTATGGGTTGAATTTTGGGGGAAACTAATCCAGGGAAACGAGTTACAGCAAGAACCAACTCGGGGAATAAAGGGGTTTTGATGGGTGGAAGTTCTGGAGGGAAGAGACCAGAGCTGATCTAGCAGCAGACCATGCCAGACGTCAGTGCTGATGATAACGCCTGCGACCCGTTGAGGGGGGCTAAGAGTCAGCCAGAGGTTCCTGCAGCCCAGAAGATCAAGGGGGCTGTGGTTTGGTTTAACGTAAGTGCGGGGTACGGTTTCATCAAACCCCAGGATACTGGCGTTGATGTTTTCGTGCACCGTTCGGCGATCGTTAAGCCGAATCCACGACACCTCCAACGCTCCCTAGGTGATGGAGAGCGGGTGGAATTTGGTTTGTTGGGGACTCCAAAGGGTCCTGAGGCCCGGGATGTTACTGGACCGGGAGGTGTGGCTGTGCAGGGCTCTGCTTATGCACGGCGACGTCTCACAGCCCAGGGACATCAGGCTAGGGATCCTGGGAATTCCAAACAACTAAATCTCCTCGTGGAGATGTGTGTTGTGACGGCGAAGGCCTTTTGTGGTGGTGATAAGGGTGCTTTGCGCGTTCTCCTCCCTAGGATCTTTGAGGAGAACGGGCTGCCTTCCCTTGTCATTCCCGAGTGCTTCGCCCGCGACATACACTCGATTCCCCGCCGACGGGGGCTTAGGGCCCGGCAGCGATGATCTGCTGCCCCTCGTCAGACCCCGAGGAAGAGGCTGCGACTCGAGGCTCCCCTCAACAGGGAAACTGTCACTCCCTCTGTTGACGACCCGGCAATGACAAAGATCACGATTCAGACCGCGGCACAGATTCACGAGCAATCATCGATGACGGGGGAGGGGCAGTAGTCTTCAAATACTGCCTCCATGGCCGAGGAAGCGTCGACCGGCTCCTCGGCCGAGGAGGAGATTCGTGAGCCCTCCCCTCCTCCAGCAGCAGAGGGCCCTCCATCTCGCCCTCCAATAATCGACCTCAAGAATCGGCTAGATGTAGCCTCCTACCGTCACTTCCTGACCCTCGATGCTCACACCCGGTCGTACCAGCTCGGAGCCACGACCTACACCACCCTCTACGACCTGCTCCGGGCTGCCGACATGGGTGAGGAGATCAGACCCATCCTGATCATTCGCGGGGAGGAGGCATGTCTAGCCGATCTTCGAGCCTTCTACCATATGCTTCCGCCACGACTGCGGTAAGAGCTCGGCCAGTAGTGACGTGAGGCTGCCCTGATTACCTTTGGACTTATATTTGGCTGGCCTAATGTCCCACAAGAGGACGATGGCCATTAAGCCCCCCCCCCCCCCCCCCAAAAAAAAAGTTCTGCAGTATGGCAGTATGAAGGTCGAGTCGTCTAACCCAGCCATGAAATCCACATCCTTCATTCCTAACTTTGGCATCCTTTGATCCCCCCAAAATGGTGAATTTCAAATTAGAATTACTTTCGACCATGACTTACACCCATCCACACTTGCCCACACTCCCTCACTCTAGCTCCACTATCTGTAACTGTTGTTCAGGTTATAGTTACAGTTATCGGCGATGGAGTCAGTCGAGGGAGAATGACCAACTCACCATCTGCATTAGTCGTTCCGCTGTTAGGATAACACTCTACTGTTTTTGACGCTGAAGCAAGTGGCGACTGTCACATCGCACGTCTGGCAAGGCTGTAGATTATTTATTTCGTAGTATGCGATAGTGATCGCTTTCTTCAGAATCAGGAGAGCACGTGTAATCAACTTTGTAATAATCTGGTGAGCCGTCTTGCGGTGGCAACCACGTCACCACCAACACTGTGGTGGACAAGGCATCTACTTCCACTTCCAAGGGTGGACCTGTGGGGAGGGATTAGGTCAGCTTACAATGGGTTAGATTAGTCCGTAGTTTGCTGATTCTGTCCAGCATCAGGTCACGTAAACACAACACTGTAGTGCTGTGGTGGTCTGTCCTGCAACGGTGGGCCTGTGGCGAGGGGTTAGGTACAGGCACACATTTGGGGGGAGGGGCGTGGGGCGGCATACGTCCCTTCTACTTTGGCAGATCAGTAATTACTTGTAAAAGGGAAAGGAAAAGACCAAGGTTATTTACGAAAAGATATGAAATAAATACCTCACTGCACATGTATTTGCCTGTGTTGTTGTACTTCTGTGATTAAAATAAGTAAAATAAACTTTTTTTTTTTTTTTACTATTTGAATATATTTTGTGGTAGTTCTGCCAGAAATAACACCCCTCCCCATTTCCAGATTGCTTGATGCCGCCTTGGGTGATATGAAATTATGTGAGATTAGCACTAAAAGGGTTAGGTGATGTTATGTAAGAGAGAGAGAGAGACAGAGACAGACAGACAGACAAACAGACAGACAGTGATGGAGATAGATAGAGTCAGAGAAATCTGATCATCACGTCTCAGAAATTGACTTCCAAAACTGTGAAGACTTCCTAACATTGCATACGTCATATATTAAAGCTTGCCAACATTGCCAAGGGAATACAGGATGGTCTCCACACGGCTGTTGTGCACCGACGTGCTTCTGTGCAAACTGCCGTGAGGATTAATGAACACACACCAATATGGAATCCCTAAATTTGTGTTACTTGATCTTTGACGCCACAAATCTCTTTAAAAGGTTAGTGTTGTTGCCGTCGTCGTCGTTATTGTTGTTGCTTAATCCTGGTCTGTCTGGTCGAGCAAATCCGTCGACCACAGGTAAGCAACTGCTTACACCATGTAGGGATCCGGAGCTCCCTTGTGGCAACAGCGCCTCGCCAGGGTTGGGCCAGGGTCCATCCCACGGCAAGATGCAGGACGCCGCAGCTGCTCTACACAGGATGCACTGCAGTACCACGTAGCTTCCTCCTCAGCACTAGGTTTTATTAAGCAACAGTCTGCTTGGCTCGCGCACAAAAAAAAATAATAATAATAGAAAGACAAGGAAAAGAAAAAAAAAAAGGAAAAAAAAACTGCTTAGAGGAACAACTGTGCCAAGACTGAAGCGAGCTGGTGAAGCAATAAAGGAATGACGGCAAAGAAGAGGTTTGGAAGGAAGAAGCTTAGGAAATAACAGCAGGCCTGGAATATATCGTCAAAAATCTGAGGGGGGGGAGGAGGAATGTCCAAACATTTGAGCAGTTAGTTTTGATAAGGCTCGTTGTTGCTCAAGGCCTTCCCAGTAGCCTGCCACTAATCAGCCCGAGTGGGAGATAAAAGATAACAGCAAGGTGACGTGACACTTGGATACAGAAAACTTGTGAACGATGAGAAGGAAGGAGAGATTAGATTTTTTTTTTTTTTATGCAAGGAAGAAGGAACCAAAGGCCACAGGCTGTTTGTTTGTGCAGATCCATGCCAAGAGTGAAGCTGTTGATTGTTATTATTATTATGATTATTATTATTATTATTATTATTATTATTATTATTATTATTATTATTATTATCAGTTGTTATATATTATTATTATTACTATTATTACCAGTCCCAGCCCTGGAGGTGCTTGGGGACGGGTATTTTCACTCGGTTTGTCTGTCTGTCTGTCAGTTAACAACTTTACGCGAAAACTACTGGTGCGATTTTGACTAAAATTACAAGGATGGTGGTCTATGATGTTCTGATTACATGATTAAATCTTTGGCCCAATTGGGTCAAGGCCCAGGCTGTAGGCCTCCAAAATGTAAAATGTAAAAATCGTTCTTTCGCCAAAACTCCTTTCAAATTCGTCATATCGATATGAAACCAAAACCTAAATGTGCATCTTTCATATATGCATCCTATAACATGCCTCATTACGTCAGGGGGGTCACCCCAGTTAGCGGCAGGGGGGGGGTCAGTGTCAGGTGGGTCGGGCCTAAAATTTCAAGTGGGCATAAAATCGTCAGTTTTCACCCGATTTACTCCAGATTTGATATATGACATCTTTGACTAGATATCCTGTTGTGTTTACACGTCAGCACTAAAATGACTGCCGGGGACGGGTTTGCTGTGCCCGCAACCGCTTCTTGTTATTATTATTAATACAGGACGGTTATCATCATCATCATCACCATCATCATCTCTCGTCTGTTATCATTCTTAACTCCATACGGTTTTAATTTAGGAAAGACGTCTATGCTCACTTCACATCAACCTGGCCTAAAATTGCCATCTTCAAGATACTACTCTTCAGAATGCGGTGCTAGTCACGAAGTGATGTGGGAAGAATGTAGAGCCGTAGTACTGTCTTTGTAGGCAAGCTGCGTGAAATAAGCTGTGTGTGCGCGCGCGCGCGTTCAGGTACATAGTGATAAATCCCGTTACTCTTCACATTTTTCAATTACCCATCCACTCATTTGCTGTGGCTCCTAATTTGTGGAAAATGATAGAGTTAAATGCATAACCAAATTAAACCTGTACCTACCGTGTTGCCTGATAGCACTTCTTCGTGACTAGCATGGAGGAAGACAACGGTTGGTCAGTGCAATAAACCACAGCCAGTCCAACATAATCAATAATTCATTTATCTTAGTTTTACGTCCATTTACAGCTTGTTTCCGGGCTCCACATCCCACCCCTAGCACTTCTTCGTGACCTGCATCATATCTAAATTTCTTGCGACGGCCCTGAATGCAAGGTGAAGGGAGGCCAGTTCCACGCCAGGGTAAATTGGAGAGAGAGAGAGAGAGAGAGAGAGAGAGAGAGAGAGAGAGAGAGAGAGAGAGAATAGGTGGATAGACATAGAGACAATAGGTGAATCAATAGATAGGCTGTGTGTGTGTGTGTGTGTGTGTGTGTGTGTGAGAGAGAGAGAGAGAGAGAGAGAGAGAGAGAGAGAGGGTGGATAGAGATAGAGACAAAAGATGAANAGGTGGATAGACATAGAGACAATAGGTGAATCAATAGATAGGGTGTGTGTGTGTGTGTGTGTGTGTGTGTGTGTGTGTGAGAGAGAGAGAGAGAGAGAGAGAGAGAGAGAGAGAGAGAGAGAGAGAGAGAGAATACCTAGGTAAATACATACGTAGAGAAGAGGTGGATAAATAGATCGGCTGAGAGAGAGAGAGAGACTAACAGATAAACATATTACACACATATAAAATAACTCGGCATGAAGATAGATTGCTAGGAGATGACACACAGGCAGACAGATAGACAGAAGGATAGACATAGGCAGACAAGGAAATAGATACAGACAGACAGAAAAATAGATAGATAGATGGACATAGGCAGACAGGAAAAAACTTAGAGACAGACACAGGCAAACACACATGACAATAGACAGACAGGCAAACAAACAGACGTGACAATAGACAGATGTGACAATAGAGAGATAGACAGACAGACAGACGTGGCAATAGACAGACAGACAGACAAAGAAACATGACAGTAGACAGACAGACAGACAAACAGACGTGACAATAGACAGACAGACAGATAGATAGGTAGATAGTTATACAAACATTAACACAAAATACAACCATTTGACACTTACCTACACTGGCTCTGCTGCCCACATCTCGTTCTTTAGCTTCCTTCTGAAAAAAAAAAAATAATAATAATGAAATGGTCACTCCGGCCCTGGAGAGAGAGAGAGGGAGACAGACAGGCAGGCAGGCAGACAGACAGACAGTGACAAAGACAGACAGACAGAAAAGCGTTAGGAGAAGACAGTAAGGTGTGCAGAAAATAATGAGAGAGATGCATAGTTCATGAAGTCCTTTCGGTGCTGTGTGTGTGTGTGTGTGTGTGTGTGTGTGTGTGTGTGTGTGTGTGTGTGTGTGTGTGTGTGACGTAGGTTTGGTATGATGTAGTAGTAGTTGCAGTTGTTGCTGTTGTTATAGTAACCCCAAGTTCATGTGCAGCGTGAACCCAATGGGCGGCAGACTGAAGCTTCACTCCTGTAGTTCCTCCTCCTCCTTTCGGGGTACAGGAAGAGGTGTGACAGACGTTTGTATAACTGGGCAGTGGAGCCGCCTGGTCGTATCGGTGCCACCGCATGAAGGCGTTCCTCTCCAGCACCATAATAATACTATGAATAATTCTGCAGGAGACGGACACCTTCACGTGATGACACCGATGCACAGGTTATATAAAGGTCCTTCAGCTCCCTCCCTGTCCCGTAAGGTATGATGGTGGACTGCAGGAAAAAGGGTCTGCAGTTCACCGGGTTCATTGACGTTCAGATGTACCTGGGACCGTAACAATAACAACTATGGGTAAGATATAAAATGGCACTGTAGTCCGTTCGTTTTCATTTGACGGAAATGGACCAGTGTCAGCCTGAAAAGTAGTGGTTGCATGAATTTCTATGAGTCTTCGTTATGAGAAAGGGCTGAGTCTCCTTGGTTACTAATTTAATCAACCATCCAGTCTCGCTGCACTTAGCAGTTACCTGAGCTGAAATTGGACAGGGATCTTGGCCAGGTTGAAATAAATGCAACATTCTGCACCGTCTTCGAGAAAACGATAATGCGAACACCAAGCAGTTTGCCTGTCCACCTCTGTGTACTATTGCTTCGAGCGGAATATCTGTCCCTGTCTGTCTAGCTATTATTTTCCTCTGATATCTCTGTGTGTGTCTGTTGTTCGCGAGGAATGTCTGTCTGCTTCATTATTGTTTTGCACGGAATCTGTCTGTCTGTCCGTCTATTGTTTCGTGCGGAATATCTGAATGCCTGTCTATCTCTAGCCAGTTGCCTTAATCCCCTGAGTTGTGGCCACAAACAAATTTCTTCCATGTCACTTTGTCTTCCGCCATTTGGCTGCACTTTCTTCATCTCATACCCCCTTCTCTCATACATCTCTCCTCTTCATCCCTTCATTTCATCCTCGGTCTGTCTCTCCCTTTCCCTCCACTCCACCTCACTCACATACACTTTTCTAGCGAGTCTTTCATTCCCAATCCTCTCCACATGACCAAACCATCTCAGAGTCTTTCTCCTAATGCTTTCAGCCACATCCACATCAACACCACAGCACCACTTCTTTATATGTCCGTCGGCCACTCCACCTAACTCCACATCAACACCACGTACCTCTGCATGTCCCACATCTCTTTATCCTGAGTGCCGAATTATGACAAGAGATAACACTATATGCTAGTCACGAAGAAGTTCTATGAAAAGGATGAAAAGCCAAAGTACTCTTGTGTTATGCCAGGGAACTACGGGAAGCTAGCTGCAAAAGTATGAAAACTCTACTACGTTAAAGTGAATGAACTATAGGAATGAAGTCCTGTTTTTTTTTTTTTTTAGATGGTAGTTGTTGCTATGGACGCCTTCACGCGGTGGCACTGATATACCAAGGCAGTTTTGAGACCTATAAAAATAGTAATACAAACGCCCCTCAACTTCCTATCCCCCGAAAAAAGGGATGGTGGAAGAATGACAAGAGATAACTTCAGCCTGCAGTCCACTGGGTTCACGTTAAGCTGAACCTGGGGCTGCACCTTCCACTACCTATAATTTGCACAGAGCTGTGTGGACACCCTTGGAAATGTTGGCAATCGTGTTCATTATTATTATTTTTTTCTGTTTTTGTAAACATATGATTTTCTTCTGTTTAGGAGAGATTGTGTTCAAACCGTGCCTCCACTCTTTTCCTCCTCTCTTTCTATTTTCCTTCCCCCCCCCCCCCCCACTGTTACCGTCCCTCACAGCAAGAGGGATCGTAAATAAAAACCAAAAACACATGTTACCCACAATTCACCTCCTCCCTTTACTTCCACATTTTCCCTTTGCCTTCCATTTTTTCTCTCCACCTACTTCACGTTCCTCCGTACTGACTGAGCGTGATTTAAAGAATGGAAGAAGTAAGAAAAAGAGCAAACGTCACACATAGTACCACAGTAATTCTTAGTCGTTCAACCATCATAACTGTCAGCCATTACAGCATTTCTTCACTTCCACCCCTTTCCTCAACTCTTTCCCTCTTCCCCCCACACTTTCTCCCCACTTTACTCACGTTCCTCCACATCAAGACTGCATCATGAAAACAAAAATACTACTCACAGGAAAACAACAGCACTCGTTCGTCCCCCATAATCGTTTCAACCGAACACTGCTCTTTGACGTCATTCTTTCTTTTCCTCCACTCTCTCCCTCTTCCTTCCACCCTTGCCTCCACATCCAGACAGGAGGCAAAGGCAGCCAGTAACACCACCAGTAATACCACTCATTCACCCGTCACACCATCTACACCAACATTCCTCCTCCTCCTCCTTTCTTTCCCTCCATCCATCCCCCGCTCCATTTACCTCACGTTCCTCCACATCCAGGCAGGAGGTAAAGGCAGCCAGTAACACCACCACTAATACCATTCGTTTGCCCGCCATATCGTCTACACCAGCACACCACCCTGCTGCCCACCTCAACGTAATGCAGCCAGTGTATCAAGTGCTTTGCCTGTGTCCGTGTTATGTCATATCGAAGGGAAGGCCTGGCTGAGATATTGCACGCTGACCGGGTTTTGTAGTGAGCATGTCTACTGCTTGCACACTATCAGTTCCTATCGACAGCTGGAACAGAATACTAGAGTTGCCCTGACCTTTTGGAGGGACGCAGACCTTAGCACTTCTTCCTTAGCGATTGATATGTGGATATGGCTGGTTAATATCCCCTTGTACGTCATTTATGGAGAATATGGCGAAATTAGAATGGTTTATGTAACAAGGAGAAGGACAGTAAAGTGTAATAAGCAAAATAAGTCGCTTAGAAGGTGTTAGGGAGCCTCCTTAACCAATAAAAAAGCCAAGGATAATGATAGCGATATTGATACTCTCAGGCTCCCATGTCTCGCTCTTATGAGGTACGAATGAGTCTCCTTGGTTACTAGTATAATATATCCACTAATCTATGGTTGCATGAAATTTGATAGGTTTTAGTTGTGGGGTAAGAATGAGTCCTTGGTTACCAGTCAAACATACCCTCCATTCTGAATATACTTGGCCATTAACTAAACAGAAAGAGGTTAGGGATCTATAGCAGGTTACAGTAAATGCCTATATCAGGTTACAGTACTTGCCTCGATCATGAAATACGTACTAGGTTATGATACCAGTCACGAATAAATGTTATGGAAAGGATGTAGAGCCACGGGTCAGCTCTGGAACTGTCTCCCTCTGTCTGTATTTCCTACTGCCTATTGAAACGCAGTGTGTCCAGGCATCTCGAAAAGAGCGGATCTTGAATTTGGCTGTTATCATTTTTTGTTTTTTCTTGGAGGGAACAATTTACTGGCTCCTGGTCTTTGGTTCCTTCTTCCTTGCATGAAAAAAAAGTACTGTTTTTTTTTCTGTCACTGAGCTACGTGAAATAAGCTGCAAAAGAACGAACATACTGTATGCTCCAAGTTAGGTGAAAGGACTCTGATGCTGGCAGTAATAACGCTCTCAGGCTCCTGTGATGCCACTCCTGGGTGATTGCAATACCCTGGCGTGTGGTGGGACAGAATGTGTATGCATGTGTAGCTGTGTATGCATGTGTATGTGTATGCATGTGTAGCTGTGTATGCATGTGTAGCTGTGTATGCATGTGTAGCTGTGCACGCATGTGTAGCTATGTACGCATGTGTATGTGTGTATGCATGTGTATGTGTGTATGCAAGGATAGGGTAAACAGACAGTAGATCCCTTGGGAGGAACACTAAAGAGGGGTTGTGTGTGTGTGTGTGTGTGTGTGTGTGTGTGTGTGTGTGCGTTCAATGGTACGGTGCATGATCCTGATGTAATCCCTCCTAACCAGGTCTAATAAGAACTAATCGCACTGACCCTACCCGTAGCTTACCTAATTCAACTTCACCAAACCCGGCCCAACCTAATCCTATCCAAACCGACCTAAGTTAACCCAGTCTCAACAAATTTCTCCATACTTGGTCTTATCGAACCCCGCCTAACCTAGAATGGCCCAATTCAGCCTAAATCTACCCAAGTTAATCTAGCTTAGCCTCACCTTGCCCAGTCTAATTATATTTAACCTCACAGTCTCACCAAACCTCCCCATACCTAACATAATCTACCTTAACGCATCCTTACCATATCTAAACTGTCCTAATTTCGCCCAGTCTCACTTAACTTAATCATACTTAGCCTAACCCAACCCAGCCAAGCCTAAAATGACCTAATTCAACCACACCTAACCCAGCCTAACCTAACTTAATGTAATCCAACCTAAACATACCTAAACCGACGTATTCTAACTCATTCTAACCTAATTCGCCTATACCTAATCGAACTGAACCCAACCCATCCAAAAATGACCTAATCCAACCAAACCCTGCCTAAACTAACCTAACCTAACTTATATTGGCACATCAGTCTTTGAGATTTACATGCAGCCTGTGAAAGTCTACGGATATCACGCTCGAGGTCTCGCCCATTCAGTGTGTAAATGGTTCGTGTGTGTGTGTGTGTGTGTGTGTGCTGGCTCCTGGTAATGTGCTGGTTGTTGCTGGTGCTACTGCTGGGACATAGTGCACTGGACATGTGGGTTGGTGATGAGTGGTTGGGTACGGGGATGAAAAGTTCACTGGTAAATAGGCCACGGAGAATATACAATAGGTCGTTGGTGGCAATAAGTAAGTCATCCCATAAAGAGGAAATAGGCCCATCATGGCAACATTTAAATCCTTCCATAGAGGGAACATTGCTCCATCAAGAAAAGTAAATGCCTCTTGAAGGGATAGTACGTCTGTGGGGGAGTAGGTAAGTTCCCCATGAGCGATATGTATAGGTGATGGGGGAATAGGTATGTCCTGCCCCTCCCTAGCAGGTAAATTGATCCATGGGGAAATAGATCTCTGACAAAGAAGGGGGAGTAGATCCAGGAAGGAATGGTTGGTTGCCCTCGTATGGGGAAACAGGGCAACGAAGGACGCACAACACGCCCTCGCATAACTGAATAGAGCTCAAGCGGCAGTGGATTATTTCAGTACTGTGGCTAAAATTCAACACTGTGACACAACAAACTGCAAAAAGTGGCATTCCACGAGTTGCTTCTGGCTGCAGCTGGTCTTTGTCCTCCTGCATATGAGCTTCTTTCTTTGATTTTTTTTTTCAGTTAATTCAGGTTCTTACTGAGTTGCATTTTGCCCTGATGGGTTTTGGGTCTTTAGTGCAATACTTCATGGTAATCCCAGTTTCGGAGGAGTTAGGTTTAGTTAGGATGGATTAGGTTAGGCTAGGCTAGGTTTGGTTAGGTTAGGTTAGGTCACAAGTCTGGGGTTAGCTATGGCCAAGTTAGATTAGGTTATGTTAGGTTTGGTTAAATTGCTAAATTTCCCGTAGCTTTGACAGTTATTAGTGTTTTCTTTTGGGGAGGGTGTCTGATACACTAATGTGTCCAGTCGGAGTGATGGTAAACAGCACGGGCAGTTGGGGAGACTGTTGATAAACACATGACGTGGACAACCTGGCCGCTTCCTTAAATAACACAAAATGGGTAAATTTTGTCTTTTCCCAATTACTTCCTGCCATTACATCTCTGCAGTTAACTGTGTTGCATCTGTACCAAAATTACTTACCTTGAGATAGTTTTTTATAATACAGGTGGAATCGGCATGCCCATTTTGTAAATAATTACTTATTCTATTCCTTTTTTTTTTTTTTTAATGCTGTATAGTGCGTGAATGATAGGATGAGAAGGTGTGTAATGGATGCAAGAGCATATAGAAGTTGGGGGAGTGGACCTTCTGACCACCACTTGGTGGTGGTGAGAATCAAGGGTCAAATGAATGGAGGAATAGAAGATGGAAGGACAGGAGGAAGTAGTTCATACAAGGAGGGTGGAAAGGTTACAAGAGGATGGAAAAGAGGCACAAGATAAGAGAGAAGTGGAGGAGTGACTGGGTAAATATGGATTGGAGCAGATGGGGGATGTGGAAGGTGTGTGCAAGATATTCACAGAAGAAATCTGTGCAGCATGTGAGATGGTGTATGGGGTGAAGAGACGACGAAAGGGGGTGCAAGGAACAGCGTGTGGAATGAAGAGGTGAGGCAGGCCGTGGCACAAAAGAAGAAAGCATATATTGAGTGGTTGAGAAACAGGGGTGTGGAAGAAGTTGAGAGACAGAAGAGAGAGTTATCTGTAGAGCGGGAGGTGAAACGATTAATAAGAGTGAGTACAAAGAGTGTGAATGAGGAATTTGGAAGGAATTTGAGTGTAAAGTGGAGGGAATGTAAGAAAATGTTCTGGAAAGAGGTAAAGAGAGTTAAACAGTGTCAAAGGAAGTTAGTCGGGAGGTGAAAGATAAAAATCGTAGATTACTAGTGGAGAAGGGAGAAAAAGTGAGCAGAAGGAGAGAACACTTTAAGGTATTGTTGAGCACAGAGAATGAAAGTACTGTATTGCAAGTATAAAGTGGCTGGGGAATGGCTGGGAGATGGAGGGATGTGAGATGAGTGGAAGAAATCACTAGGATGGAAGTTGTGGAAGCAATGAATAAAGTCAAAATGAGGAAAGCCCCAGAAATTGATGGAGTGTGTGGTGATATGCTGAAGCAAGGGGGAAAGATAGTAGTAGAATGGATGTGGAAGATGTGCAGATTGGCCTGGGAAGAAGGTAAAGTCCCCGAGGAATGGAAGTTAGGTATAATTATTCCCCTGTACAAAGGAAAAGAGGAAAAAGAAGTGTGTGGTAATCGTAGGGGCATTTGTCTTCTTAGTGTAATAGAAAAAGTATATTGTAGGCTACTTATTGACAGAGTTAGAGAAATAACAGAGGAATTAGTTGGAGAGGAGCAGGGATGTTTTCGGAGGGGAAGAGTTGTTTAGATCAGATATTCATTCTTAGGTCTTTAGTGGAAAAGTTTCTAGAGAAGGGAAAGAAGTTGTATTCAGCCTTCATGGATTTGGAGAAAGCATATGACAGGGTGGACAGACAACGATTGTGGAAAGTATTAAGAATATATGGAGTAGATGGGAAGTTGCTGAATGCCATGAAGAGTATGGATGAGGGTGCTAAGGCAGCAGTGCGCGTGGATAGTGAACTAAGTGAATTTTTCTATTTAAAGGTTGAAATGAAACAGGGATGTGTCATGTCCCCATGGTTGTTCAGTCTGTATATGGATGGGATTATAAAAGCGATACAAGGTAGGGCAGTGAATGTTGGAGCGGCTTTAATGAGAGAGGGCAGTGTTTGGAAAATCCCTCTACTGTTGTTTGTAGATGATACTGTGTTGTTAAGTGAAGACGAAGGTGAGCTGCAAGGCTTGGTGAATGAGTCTTGCAGAATGTGTAAGAAACGGAATCTAAAGGTGAATGTATGGAAGAGTAAAGTTATGGCCTTCGAGAGAGGCGAAGTCAGTGAATGTACAGTGAGGTTGGATGAGGAGGAAATGGAAAATGTGAGTGCGTTTAAGTACTTGGGTAATGTGATGAGTAAGGATGGAAGTTAAGAGGATGAAGTGCTTGAAAGTGTACAACAAGGCAGAAAGTTTGCTGGTTCTTTGAAAGCAGTGATAAGAAACAGGGAAGTGAGCATGGAAAAGTTACTGCATGACAGTATTGTGGTACCAACGTATGGAAGTGAAGCTTGGACCTTGTTGGAAGGATACAAGTCAAGAGTGAGAGTAGTGGGAATGAGTTATGTGAGAGGAGCATGTGGAGTCACATGGAGAGACAGACTAACAAATAAGGAAGTGAAGGAGCGTTGTGGTGTTGATAAGGATGTGATAGGAAGCGTGTGGAGAGGATGAAGAGCGAGAGACTAACAAGGAGAGTGTATGTGAGTTAGGTGGAGGGGGGGGGGAGAGGGAGGGGGAGACCAAGGGAGACAAGGGGGGGAGGGATTGGAGTGATATTTGTGAGGGGGGGGTGTGAGCTGGGAGCAGGGCAGTGAAATGGCGGGGCGACAGGGTACATGGAGGCGATTTGTTTGTGGCCATCCTTTACGGGATTGAGGCGTCCGGCAACAGAAAGATAATGTTGTTCCTTCTCATTGTTTTCCTGACAGTTTCAGCTGAAGGGTTTAGTGGGTGGGGGAGAGCCTTATTTGCTATTCTTGTTATCTTCTAGAAAATTATCATATAGGAGCAGCCTAGCATAAAACAGTCAGCCTAATCTCTCTTCTTTTGACGAATAAACATCATTAATAAGTAAAATGCAGGATTACTTGTACTATTTACTGTTTACAGTGTTTGCTCATATTTAACCTCACCTTCAGGCCTTCTAAGAACTACGAATGGCATATATTTCTGACGATTTAAAACCAAGATCATCAGCTAAAAGGCTGATTCCAACATTTAATAAAACTGTTCCCTGCTCCGGCCGGGATTTGAACTTGGTCCCATTAAGCCTGTGGGCCAAATGTCTACCGATTTTGTCACTGCGTCCCTTATCCATATTAGTTAAGTTTCCCATCTCTTCATCTTCAGTGCTGAAATGTAGTAATAGACTGACATTATGAATTATGATGCTGGTCACTAAGATGTGCTTTGGAGAAGAAGCAGAACCGTCTAATGTCTTTTTGCCGCAGAGCTACGTGAAGTAAATTGCAATAGGACGAAAGTATATGCCAAGTTAAAGTGAAAATACTGTAATAATTCATTTTGCTTGGTTTTACATGCTGTTCATACCATTCATATATTTTCATATTGATATACTAGTGTCTGAAGTGTAAAATAAATCGATTGTTGTATAAGTACTCTGTACAGTATGCCTTTTACAGCAGTAAGTATTTCAGTTCGATTATCATTAGGAAATACTACGAAATTGAAAATAATGAGGAATACTTTAACTATCTCCTTTTGTAATTTGGTGACAATTTAGTGGTTGAAAAACTGGTGATATATAAAAACAAAAAAATTGTATCAAAAATTTGGCACTCAAAAGTAAATGTTAGGCTTGTATTGTGACGTCACGGCCTCACGGTTGTTATGGGGACGGGGGAGGTTGTGAAGGTGAGTGATTGTATTCCTTTATTACGTTATTATTTTAAATATTTCCTTGGTAACTTGCTGGCCTATATAGTTTTTAGTGCCTGATGCCATTGTAGAGGCGTATACTTGGTTGATATAGCGTATAATTAGTGGCCATAAGGGTGGTGTATGAGGCCTGCCTCCCAGGTGATCAAGATGTCACTTTTAAACCAGACAGGTGTCATTTTAGGTCTCATATCCTCCATCCTAATTTGATGGAAGGTTTGAATATGATGCAGAATATGGACGAAGACCAGAGATCAATATGACTGGGGAAATATTAGGTGACGTAGGGTAATTTGGGGCATTTTGAATCCTGAAATGTTTTATTAAAGGTTGGAATCAGCCTTTTAGCTGATGATCATGGTTTTAAATCGTCAGAAATATATGCCATTCCTAGTTCTTAGAAGGCCTGAAGATGAGGTTAAATACTGGTATGAGCAGACATTCGTTTTGTTTTCGTTTCGTTTTTGAAGGCTCCAACATGCTTGCATGCATTGCCCTTGGTCACCTAATGGCGGCTCTCCATGCTGATCGATCTTTGGCAGCCTCCCTGTTCAGTTCCTTAACCCTTAAGTCACAATGACCTCGTTCCATGTCTTTGTCTACCCCTCCCCCAATATTAACACTTCTCACCTTCTGCACCCAATTATCATCCCCAATCCTCTCCACATGTCCAAACCACCTCAGCCTACCTCTCCTCATCACAACACCAATACACTTCAGGCCCATCCTACCTCTCAACTCTTCCATTGTAAACCCAGGCCTTCCACACAGGGACGCACTGCACATCCACCTAATCATTGTCACTTCTGCACGTTTAAGCCTACGAATATCCTCTTCCTTTACTGCCCAGGTCTCACTACCATACAGCATCACACTACTAACACATGCTGCATACAAAGACCCCTTAGCATGTAAGGAGAGTCCTCTCAATGTCAGGAGAGGCAACAGCTCCCTAAACTTCTTCCAACCACTTCTCACCCTAGCAACCGAGCTAACTTCAGCCCCACCCCCGGCACATAACATGTCTCCCAAATAACAAAACTCTTCCACACACTCAAGAGACTCACCAGCAAGTTCGATCCTTTCACGCCTAACAATCTCCACCTGCTCTCCCCGAAATGCTGCACACATAAAATCAGCATTATCTTGCAGTCTACCTCTAATTCCACTACATCTTTTGTGCTTCCATTTATCACAAAAACTGCACAAGATGGAATTACTTCCCACACCTTTGTGGCAAACTGCACATGGCCACTCTCTCTCTCTCTCCTCTAATTGTACCACCACCAACCTTAGATATCATCACTTTCGTTTTATCTGCATTTACCCTTAAGCCCTTGTGCCCCATACCATCTCTCCACTTCTTAAATCTTTCCTACGCCTCCCTTTCATTCTCTGCAATCAACACCAAATCATCAGCATACAACATCTTCGATGGGAGTCCAGCTCTGAAGTCACGTGAGAGGGCTTCAAGTACCGTGATAAACAACAAGGGACTCAAAACTGACCCCTGATGCACACCAACATTCACGGAAGACTCATCACTCAAAACTCCATTCATTCTCACCTGGGTGCGAGCACCCATGTACATGGCCATAACCACCCTAACCAGCCACTTTTCCAACCCTAGCTTTTTCATTGCCCACTTCACCACCTCTCTAGGGACTCTGTCAAAGGCCTTTTCCAGATCAGCAAAAAATACAATTCCCTTTTCCAATATATTTTTCCTGAAGCTGTCGAACAATGAATATGGCATCAGTGGTCTCCCTGCCTGGCATAAACCCAAACTGCATCTCATCAATATTCTCTTTCTCTAATCATACCTTCTAGAACTCTCTCCATTACTTTCATTGTCTGATCTAAGAGCTTTATACCTCTGTAATTTCCCCTTTCCAGGGCATCACCCTTCCCTTTGTACACATTTACAATTACACTCTTCAGCCAGTCATCTGGGAGAACACACTCATATATAATCATATTTCTCAGGTCAGTGACTAACCTCACCCCAGTATCTCCTGAGGCCTTCAGCATTTCGGCAGTCAACCCAGACACACCTGCCGCCTTCCCCACCCTCATCCTTCCTATTGCCTCACTCACAGTAGCAGCGTCAATCAAAGGCCAAGGCCAAGGCCAGTCAAACTCCTCATTCAACCACCGGCTATAATGCTTTCTCCATGCATCTTTGATATCCTGACTGTTCACCACTACCCTTCCTTCATCATTCTTCACACACTGCTCACCTACAATATCCCAATCATCCCTCTTCACCTGATTTGCCACCCTAAAAATTGTATTTTTGCTTTCCCTGTGATTTAGATTATCAAGTAAAAGTCTCTGTGACTCAGACTTCGCCTTGTATACCTCTCTTCTAGCCCTACGCTTGGCAGCCAAGTACTCCTCCCTGTTACCACCCTTCTTCCATTCCCGGAAAAGCCTTCTTTTCTCCTTAACTGCGGCTTCTACACCCTCATCCCACCACCAAGTTACTTTATGTCTTGGTGGGCCTCTTGTCCAACCGCATATTGCATCGGTAACTCTCAAGAGGTTGTTCTTAAGGGCTTTATACTGTTCATTAATGCCTCTATCTGTGGCTCCCTGTTCAGCCACCATTCTCCTCACTATAAAAGGCATCCCTTCCTGATTGGTTTCCCAGCTTCCATATTTTCCTCCTAGGTACATATGCCCTCCTTCTCATCACTCGTTCTTTAAGCACCATGTCACAAATCAACAGTTTGTGCTGCTGCACACACTCCTTGCTTCCTTTAACTTTAACATCCCTCACTAACCTCCTATCAACCCTCCTGACCAGAAAATAATCTATCTGACTACTATTTCCCCCGGACTCATACGTAATCAACTGACTCATTCTTTTTCTAAAATGTGTGTTGCACACAGTCATGTCCATAGCCTCCCCAAACTTGAGTATTCTTTCCCCTTCTACATTCCTCACACCATATGCACATCCCCCATGGACTCCTTCATAACCTTGAGCTGCTTCACCCACATGACCAATAAAATACCCTCCCAGAACCACTACCTTATCATCGTCCATACCACCTACTACATGTATTAAATAATCCCAAAATCTATCCTTCTCTGCATCATCCAATCCTGCCTGTGGAGTATATGCGATATAACTGCAATCATTTTCCTACCAATCAAAATTTTTCACTACTAATATCCTTTTACTTGCTCTAATAACATTCATAACATATTCCACCCATTTCTCCGCAACCAACACACCCACACCCCCATATCCGTCAGTGCCCCCCCTGCCAAAACAACTTATAGTAGCAATCCTTCCCAAAAATCTTTCTGGCTGATCCACCCCTGTACCTGACTTCCTGCAAACATGCCACATCCACCCACCTCCTACTGAATGCCTCAACGATTTCCTCTGCTCTTCCCCTCAAACTTCCCACATTCCATGAACCCACTCTGAACCCACTGGGAGATTTACTGTCCTCAGGCTTGCTTTGATTCTTATATTTGTAAGTCATAGTCGGTAAGATAAAGATAAAGAGGGGGTAAACATTCCACAATCCCCACCCACTGCACAGTCCTAGGTCCAGGCAATGGATCTGGGACCCCTAGCCCACCAGCTTACCAGTGGCTGTGGTAGTGGCCTTGGGGCACCCTGCCAGGACAGCTGCAGGGACACCCTCCAAGTGTGCCTTGGCACTGCAACTGCATTGCCATTATACACCTACTGATAGGGCAGCCTCCTGGGGTGCTACTCCCAGGTTTGGGCCCCTCTCAATTGGGCGGATGCGGCAGCCTGGGAACCGCAGTGCCCTGTACCCTCTAGCACAGGTTCGAGCCCC
>JAGKTI010008066.1:16228-33728 GCA_018397915.1 Birgus latro | reverse complement strand
GGAGGGGCTGAGAAATTCTTGGATATGAGAAGAATCAGGGAGTGGGGAGAAATGAGAGGGGAGTGAAAGAGCGACAAAATAAGAGAGAGAGAGAGAGAGAATTTCCGTCACCAAAGAGAGGACGTGGATTAAAATACCGTGACACAGAGCAAATACTCGTAGATCCATGAAAAGTGAAGTGAAGTAAAATGAACTAGTGGCGCCAGGCACAACAGACCTCGCCCGACAGCAGTTAGTTTATTTTCAACCGTTTTCAGGTTACTGTATAACCCTCTGAAAATCCGTGATCTTCAATTTGACCTCTAATAATAGTAAATATCTCTATCTTCAACCAGTTTAGAATTATAGCCCCCTGAATATCCGTGACCTTGAGTTTGATCTTTCAAGGTCACCTAAGGTCAAAGGTCATGGTACCGATTAAAACCCATGTGCGACTTCCTGTATGTTGATAATAATAAATATCTCTTTCATCAACCAGTTTCGAGGTGTAGCCCCCTGCATAACTGTGATCTTGATTTTGACCTTCAGGGTCACTTAAGTTCAAAGGTCATGATACCAAGGAAAAGCCCATATGGGACTTCCCATATATTGATAATAGTAAATATTTATCTGCAACCAGTTTCGAGTTATAGCTCCCTGAAGATCCGTGACCTTGAGTTTGACCTTTCATGGTCACTCAGAGTCAACGGTCTTGGTGTCAAATGAAGCCCATATGGGAGTTCCTGTATGCTGATAATATTATATATCATTATCTTCAACCGGTTTCAAGTTATAGCCCTCAGAAAATCCGTGGCCTTGATTTTGACCTTTCAGGGTCACTCGATTACCTCCAAAATTTAATCACTTCTTTTTTGGACCAGTGCCTACATATCCTGAAAGTTTCATGTAATTTCATTCAGCCGTTTTTCAGTTATGTTGCTTACAAACAAAGAAACGACCAAAAACCATACCTCGTTGGACTCCGTTCGGGCGAGTTAATAAGAAATGGGCGGAAGTGGAAGCTTCAGGACCCTAATATGTGGTACTGCTAAAGTCATTAAAAACACTAGATGAGGCGAAAGCATCAAAATGGTAATATGGAGGCTATAAATTGTAAGAATCTAAGGCAGGAAAGCACCTCTTTTCCGAAAAATGTTAGTGAACGACAGACAGACAGGACCGCTACTAGAGATTCTCCAGCATCTTAAAATATTGAAAAACTGGCAACTTTATTCTGGGCCTTCACCGCATGCAGGGATTATCTCCCCCTTCAGCCCAAGGTGACCTACTTCATTTTATTCCAACTATCGCCAGACTTTATTATTCAGCTTAGGAGATTCCTCTCGTAATTAAGGAGTTAATGAAAACCATATCTAACCCCACCAGCTCAATAAGTCTTTCTAATGCTGAACCAGATCGTCTGGTGATAGCAGAATGCGATAACAAAGGCATTATCGTCGTGGCGGGGTTGCAACGCTCTGAATGGCATTAGCAGGAACAAAATCTCCAGGCTGAACCATTGCAAGGAAAGAGTTATAGAGACAGTTCTTAATCCTTTAATATCTCAATCCAATCATGTATTTTTCTTTGTTTTTCTTGATCTTTCCAGACGATTATTTTTCAGTTTATGAGAAGTATTTTAAACTAGGGAGGTTTTAAATAGCTGTCACTGGCCTCTTCACTACAAAAGGTTTCTCCTAAGATGAATAAAATCGTGTGGAGGTAGTAAAACTAAACCATAAAAGACGTAACAGAAATAAATGAATTTACGTAAACATTCTCAATTACATCATCGTCTGGGCTGAACGAGAATAAAATATCACGCCCATGTTCAGCCTCCTCTTTCTTTTCTTTCCCTTCCCTCCTCTCTCCTTCCATACACCTTTTTATGCCTTTGTCTCTTATCCTTTCAGTCTCCTCTCTCTTGCTATGCCTCTGTCTCTCAGCCTCTCAATCCCCCCATTCTTCCCAAGCATCTGTCTTTCATCCTTTCCATCTCCTCTCGCTTCCATGTCTCTCATCCTGTCGATCTCCTCTCACTTTCTATGCCTCTGTCTCTCATTCTCTCAAGCTCCTATCTCTTCCCGTGCCTCTGTCTCTCATACTTTCAGTCTCCTATCTCTTCCCATGGTTCTGTCTCTAATCCCCTCAGTCTCCTCTCTCTTGCTATGCCTCTGTCTCTCATTCTTTCAATCTCTTCTCTCTTCCTACGCCTCTGTCTCTTGTCCTCTCAATCTCCTCCCTACCTCCCTGCCTTTTTAACACTCTCCATTCCGTCTCCTCTCTAACCCTTCCCCTTCTCTGCTTGGGAAGGGGGTTCGACACTCTTCTATGCTGAAAGAAACCGTCTAGCAGCAGCAACGGGAATAAGGTACAGAAATGCATCATCGTAGTGAAAGGGCCAGGAGAGGAAAAAATACGGAATGCATGACGTTTGGTGAAGGTGTGAACCCCTTCAGTACGACAACGTCATTTATATTTCAGTACTGCTACTTCCAGACAGTTATATTCACCTTGGGATATAGTTTTCGAATGAAGGGGTTAGATATAACCTTCATTAACGCCTTCACAACTAGGCAACTCCTTGGCTGAATAAAATCGTCTGGTAACACCAGGAGTAAATACAAAGGACGTACTATTGTTAAGGTGTGTTAGGTCGTGTTACGGCAGGTTAATCTCATCACCCCGAGGGCATCATTTTTAGCTTATGCTGCCTACGGACGATTTGTTGGAGCGTAGGGGAATTGTTTGGTAGTGATGCATTATTGAAGGCTTTATCGAATCTTTCCAGTCTGAAAATTCTCTCCTAAGCTGAATAAATCCGTCTGAAGATGAGGAACATAAAAAAAAAAAAGTACATCATCGCAGAGAAGTAGTTAACACTCTCATGCCCACGTGTTCTCGAGTACGGTGTTCCATCAAACGCCAGACGATTTTATTCAGATGAGTGACCCCACAGGAGCCTCAGAATGTTAAAACTCTCCTTTCTCGTTGCAAGAAAAAAGAAAAAGAAAATATGATCCGCCCACACTTGCGATGAATGCATGAATTTGTTCATTTCAGCCGCAACATTTCATCCCCAGAACGTAAATGCACAAATGGATAATAATTGACGCTAAGAATAAAGGCCAGTTTCTCAAGCTAAGATTGTCCCTTTCCGCCACCATAATAACATAATCAGACCTCACTTAAGTGTTCAGTGCAGGATACTGTGTAATTTAGTTGCAGTACAGGATCTCCAAAGCATCCGTACACTTACGAATAACACTTCTCCTTAGGAAAAAATAAAGTAAATTTTTTATCTTTTCGCCAAGATGGCTTTGTTCTTTCTTTTTTTTTATTCTTGTTATTACCCAGTGTCGGATCCAGCTCAGTGGAAAAGCGTGGTGGTGTGATTCCTATCGAAGTTACCGCAAGCTGAATTCATGCTGTCTTCCTACCAAATTCCTCTAAATGTATCATCAAATCCCTCTTTTCATTGCCATGATTCAATGAAAACACTTACGTAAGATATTTATTGCATATATTTTTACAAACAACGTTGTTCTTTTATTATAAGTAATCACTGGTCTGATGAAAATATTGGGGACGCACGTCCCCCCCAATCTGTACCTGATGACAGACGATATTTTAATAGCCACCTATTGGAATGGGGTTTCATAAGGCGACATATAACTCTTTAAGCTCAGAAAGCCAGGCCTGAACTGAATAAAACCGTCCTTCACAGCAAGAACAGAATATGTTTTGAAGGACTTAATACCACAGTCTACTCCCACTTGAGTTGAATGCAAGCAAGTTGGGTTATTCAGCTGCAGCATCGAATATGGAGAGCGTCTTTGACTGGAAGTAAAATAAGGTTCCAAGAACAAGAACAGATTTCCCAAGATAAGACTTGCCTTTTTCAGAAAAAGAAAAAAAAAACATAGTCTGCCTCCATGTGTTGCGTTCAAGACGTTGTTTATCGGATCTACAAAACTGGATTTCCGATGCGTCCTTGCCCTGAGGGAATATATAATACTGAAAAAGGTCAGTTTCTCAAAATAAGTGAAGACTCTCATACTGCGTCACATTCAATAACATAATCTGTCTCACTTGTACTGAATTCAGGAAGCTGTGTATCGCAACTGCGAAACTGGATAACCAGACTGTTTTGTGCTGAGGCATAAAAATGGTGAGTGAGAGAGAGAGAGAGAGAGAGGGGGGGGGGCTGTTTGCTCAAAATAAGTTTGAACTGTACTTTTCCGTCACCAGAAGTAACAAAATCTTCTCCCACTTACGTTGGATGTAGTAAGTTGTGTGATTCGCATGCAACACGAGTCTTCGGAACGCCTCTAACCTCGAGAAAACTAGAGGGACCCTTAGTGGAGCGCATCTCTCCGACAAGGGCAACGTAATTCCAACCCAGTCTTCATAATGGGGTTTCTCATCATTGATTTGGGTTTCCCAGAAAGTGTTTTCCGGATCCAGACTGTAATATGATCTGGATCAGTCCCAACAGTTAATCGATTGTTCCCTGGGACATGGGCTATCGTCCCAACAAATTTGTTCCAAATTTCCCTTTTAATTCTTAAGTAATCCTGCTAACAGACATAACAAACTAACGAACATCGGTCCTTAAAGTTAATCGATTGTTCTCTGGGACATGGACTATCTACCCACCGAATTTGGTCCAAATCTCTCTTTTAGTTTTTGAGTAATCCTGCTAACAGACAAACTAACAAACAAACAAACAAAAGTGAAAACATACTCTCCTTGTCGGAGAGAAACATTGGTGAAAACACACTCTTCTTGTCGGAGAGAACAATGCTGCATGGAGGAGGATCAGTTTCGTAATCTCTTTCTTACAATGGTTTCCTTTTTAGGGTATCCTTTCTACAGCCACACGATATATATCCAGCGTAGGGTATATATATAGAGAGAGAGAGAGAATCAGAGTAGTAAAAAGTTAAAATAGGCTATTTGTACCCCCTTTGCTTTAAATAGTCTCCCATAAGCAGAATAAAATCGTCTGGATGTAGCACAAATAAAAAAAAGAGAGATGAACTTGGGCGGCGTGAGACGTTTAAGGAGGGCATATCAACAGATTATCCCATTGCAAAGTATGCAAGACTTTGGGGTGTATTCCAGCTTCGAAACTGTTTGCCTGAGTAATTTACGAGTACAAGGATAAAACTGTGTAATTTGTATATAAATCGGAGTGAGCCAGGTCCTATGATGCCTCTTTTGCCACCCTGATTACGACCCACACGCGGTGCTCCTCCCTTCGTCTCCCCTTTTACCTCATATTCAGTAATTGATGTACTACCTCTCACGATTCCAATACATCCCAACACCTCAGAGTAGGCTTCCTTCACAATGTACTCAAATTCTATCGCATGTAATAAATTTCACCAAGTTCCCTCTCCATACCTCTCTTCCTCCTCCTTCTGTCTCTTTCCCATCTACATTTTGCAGGAACATAGGCATAATGCAGGCAGGCAATTGTTGGAAAAAAAAATATTGTATTAGCCTACAGGAGGAAGAGGATAATTGAGAGAAATGATACAAAGAATATGCTAAAATACGTAGAAAGGATACAAGTAACGATAAAATATTAAAACCCTCCAGACAGAACCGTTTCTCTAAGGTATTTTAATATGATCAACACCTGACGGTTTTATTAGCCGAGGAAAGTAAGAGGCTCCCTCCGTCGGCTTCACTCCATTCGGATCTTTACTACCGGGATGTCATGGTGGGAAGTGACACAGCTTAAAAATATATGACATAATTGTCTCTATTTACGTAGCCAGAACAAAAACAACCTGGGAACAATAACACTCGCAAAACTGGCCGGAGGTCTGGCTGACGAAGCATGGCACCATCCGGTTGGTATTGAAACAGAGCTGCGCGCGGTGTTGTGGTTGAGGGCGTATGTGGTGTGCCAGACAATTCGGTGCAGCGATTGTTGTCCGTGCTCGACTTCCGTGCATTGTTTCTCATGGGAGCAGGATGAGATTTACTCATTTACCTTACAGCCTCATGGAATTTTAATACTTGTTGAAGCTTTTGCTGCGATCACAGTCGTTGCTTGTGTTGAAGGTTGGTGCCATTCATTCTTTTGGTGGGAAAAAGAGATTAATTTCATTTCAGCTTCACAGAAGAATACTTGTTTTTTGCTTCTGCTGGTACCGTTTTTACAGATGCTTTTGCTGTAAGCAAATGTGATCATCTTTCTGGTGAAATATGGCAGCATTCGTTTTTACTCAGTGTGAGAATGAGAATGACTTTTCATCTTCATGGGACTTTTATACCCGCGCTCACCTAGCAAGAGCAGGTGTTATTTTACCTGACGTGTGTGCGTCTGTCTTTCCGTCTGTGTGCGTGAAGAAAGTAACGCAGATCTATTCGAGTTTATTCAGACTTGTGGAAGGGCTGACGGTCAGCCTACTGTTGGCCTACTGTTTTTCAGAATAATATTAAAAGCCACAGTTCTAGGTTAAAGTTTGACATAGCAAGATCAACTTAAACAGTTTTTATCCGATTTAAACAAAACTTGAGGAAAGGGTTGAGGGTGGGTTAAGAACTTAGGATTCGATTTTGAGAACAATCAGTAAAGAGTCAAAGTCACAAGGCAAAGCCAAAGTTAAGCCCTTGTGTGTGTGTGTGTGTGTGTGTGTGTAACTCACCGGTCGGTCAGGATCACTTGATGGTAGTGATCGTCAGCTTTTACCCTCCCGGAAGGGAGCTGAGAGCTCATATAGTCCGATCTATGGGCAAGGCTGTAACCTTCACACACGCACACACCCATCCCCTTGCTCAAGGGGGACAGTAACCACCCACTTCGTCAGTGAAACTTTTCGCAACCTGAGCGAGGCGCGAACTCCCGTCTACCAGATGGCAAGCGAGAACGCTACCACTGCGCCAGCGAGCGGTGTGTGTGTGTGTGTGTGTGTGTGTGTGTGAGAACAGTTTTGATCCGATTTTAACCAAACTCGATGGAAATGTTTAGGTTTAGCCAAGGACTAAAACCTCTTGTTTGGGGGGCAACAGGTCAGAGGTAAGGTTACAGGGTAAGGTCAACTTAAGCAGATTTTATCGTATTTAGACCAAGTGTTGTGGAAGTGTTCACGATAATGCAAGAATTAATGGATTCCATTTTGAGAACAGTCAAAGGTCAAAGTCACAGGGAGAGGTCAAAGGCCAACGTCACAGCGAAAGGTCAAAGGCCAAGGTCATAGCAAAAGGCCAAAGGCCAAGGTCATAGGACAGGGTGGACTCAGTTTTGATTTGATTTGAACCAAACTTAGTGGAAGTGTTAAGAGCCAGACAAGAACGAAGAAATCAAATTTTGTGAACAATTAGTAAGAAGTCAAGGTCAGAGGGCAAGGGCAAAGTTCGACCTGTGTGTCTGTGTTAACAAAGCAACTAAAACAGTTTTGATCTTGTTTGGATCAAACATAGTGAAGCTAGGGATCAACCAAGAGGTTGACCGATTGCTCTCTAGGACAACAGATGAAAGGTCAAGGTCACACGGCAAGGTAAATTTATACAGTTTTTATCCGATATAGACTGAAATTTGTGAATGGGTTCAGATTAAAATAAGGATAGAGGTATTCGATTTTGAGAGCAGTTAGTCAAAGGTCAAGGTCACTAGTAAAGGTTAAAAATCATGGTCACTGGGCAAGGTCAACTCAGACAGCTTTGATCTGATTTGAACCAAACTTGCTGGAAGTGCTGAAGGTTGGATATGAATGAAATAATTCACCTCTGTGGGCAATCTGTTGAAGGTTAAGGGCTCACGGCAAGGTTAGATATTTGGCCCTTTGACCTGTTACTGGGTCCGGGTGATGCACTGCCAGAGCGCTCCTTTTTTTTTTCTTTTTTCTTTTTTTCTAGGAAGAGCAAGGAAGGTTTATCACGTTCCTCTGTCTCTTGTTATTCTAAAAAAAAAAAAAAAAAAAAAAAAAAGAGGAAAATTATCATGGATTTTTTTTTTTCCGAAGGGTAAGGAGATGACACTACAAAAACTTTTTAATGTCTGTTGCTCTTCCTGAAACGAAAATCTTAGTAACAATGGGGTGGCGATCAAAATTTTGTTCTTGGATTAAGATCTTTAACCCCTTCACACCGAGGACGTATTTTTTTCTATTATTTTTGCTATTTCGGACGATTTTATTCGCCTAAGGAACCACTTTTCGAACTGCTGGGGTCAGATGTAGGGTCATATTCAAAATGTCTTTGGAGATTTCGCAACACTTCTTCCTTAGTGATTTATTCTGCACATAAGAACTCAGTATCCTCTTCAGTGTTATTAATTATTAATATACAGTATGTTGATAGCAAAACGATATAAAAGCATGTAGGAGATTGTTAAGGTATGCTTAATAAATCTTCTAAAAAAAGGTGTTACGAAGCTTCCTATGCCATCTTAAGTACAGCCCTTAATGTTCTCGCTGGCTGAGATTTCGTAACACCTTTCCGTGTGCGATTAACACTCTCAGACTCATATGACTCACTCAGTTAAGTAAAATAGCGTGACGTCATCTGGAATAGACTACCCAAGTTGACGCGATAATGAGAGGGTTGAGGGCAGTATTAACACTAATGCCCTCGTGACTCACTCAAAGCTGAATCAAATCATCTGGCGTTAGCTGGAATTAAGCGCTACAAACATGACCAAGTTAATTATACCTTTTATACCATAAAATCCTCTTGACGCTCACTGCTGCAAACAATGTCGCTATTAAAAAGACAAAAATAGCACAAAAAAGAGACTATCAATGTGTAATATGCAAAATAAGTCGCCAAGGAACACGTGCTACGAAATCTCTGCCAATACGGCTGATTATATTTAGACTTTCTTCACCCACACTGACGATGCCCTTGTTTTATGTTACTTCATTATTCCAACAATTTTACTGATGCGTTGTTGGGAAGATGGTTATAAATACATACACAGTGATATGTAGTGGTACTGAATCATCATCATCATCATCATCATCATCTTTCCAGGTTAAATAACGAGAAAATGAGAGAGGCACAAAGAATACTAACAGATGATGAAGGATCGAGCTGTGTGCTGTTGACGGTAAGGGGATAGTCACGTAGAAGATTGTGTCGAGTTGAGAGATGGAGGAGCGGAGCATTTTTGTAGGCATTAAGAGTAACAGTGTTTCTTTAGTCCCATTAAAAAATCGGACAAATCAAAAGTCAAGTACGCCAAAATCACTTCCTGTGATTAATGTTGGGACAGTTTTGATGAGCGCTGTGAAAAACATGTACAAAAGTGATGCGTGGAGTCATCAACAAATGAGTGGAGAGAGAGAGACCACACACACACACACACACACACACACACACACACACACACACACACACACACACACACACACACACACACACACAGGCTTCCATATTGTGTGGAGCTACCTGATTTCGAAGCCTAAATTTGGAGACGATATAAGTGCGGTTGGCGGAAACATGGTGATGATTTGAACGAAGCAGCAGTGATTTGACGATAGGTGCATCATTTAACCCTTTGACCGTTGGATTTCAACAGAATAATACCGGTTGATGGTGACCGAAATTGAACTACTAAGTACACTAATACCGACGGAGGGGTTACTTGAGATAATTTCTGAAACCCTTAACTGCTGGAATATCTCTAAACTGAACAGTTACTTGAGATAATTTCTGAAACCCTTAACTGCTGGAATATCTCTAAACTGAACAAAGGCTACTGGTGTTAGCCATTTAATACCAAAGCACACCAACCGTACCGACAGAATGAAACCATAACTCCGAGTATGTATTTTGAGTTTTTATTTAAATCCAGACCAGTTCATTCGGCTCAGGAGAGACATATCGAAATGAAGGGATTAGATGCATTTTGATTGACCTTAGCACTGCTACTGATGATTCCTAAACTGATTAAATTTGTCTGACGATAATACGAATGTGATATAAAAGATGTCCTCTGGGTGAAGGGGTTTAAGACGGGTCAGTTAATTTATGTGTTATGTTCTGATTCACATAGTCACTTATCTACGATAGCCTGTGTTGTTTTTGTGTGCTCTTGTTAATACCATACAGTTTTATTAAACTTTTCGAAGTGGAGGAAGTTTTATAGCATTCGATAAACCCTTTACTACCAGTGGGTTGTCTTCAGATGGCAAAATCTTCAAGTAGAAGCATGAACAAAATATAAATGACGTCCTCGGGCTAAAAGTCTTAAGAAAAAAAAAGCAATAGAATAGGGATCCTCGAGAGTTATCATTGTACAGACAATTATGTCAGTTACTTAAATTACGTATTTATGTTGTTGTTGTGGTCAAGGTACTGTACGTGGTGACTACTATGTTTTATGGTGGAGGAACTGGTGTGTGGTGATAGTGGTTGTGGTTTTGGCGTGGTGGTGGTTGTGGTGTGGCGTGGTGGTGGTTGTGGTGTGGTGCGGTGTGGTATGGTGTGGTGGTGGTTGTGTTGTGGTGCGGTGTGGTGTGGCGTGGTGGTGGTTGTGGTGTGGTGTGGTGTGGTAGTTGTTTTGGCGTGGTGTGGTGATGGTGGTTGTGGTGTGGTATGGTGTGATTTGGTGCGGTGGTGGTTGTGGTGTGGTGTGGTGTGATTTGGTGCGGTGGTGGTTGTGGTGTGATGTGGTGGAGCTTGTGATGCAGCGGTATGGTTGTGGTGGTAGGGTGGTAGTGTATGGTAGGGATCATTATCGCGGTAAGAGCAGATGATCTTTAGTGTACTGTAAAATTAAGGTGGAGGTCGTATGGTGATGGGATAATGATGGTCAGAACTGAATATTAAAACTCTCCTGACCTCTAGACGATTTATGATGACAGCATTAGCATTCATTCCTCTTATGATTCACTCTCAGCTCATTAAAGTCGTCTGTTGTTAAATGGAATAAAATACTAGAGAAGACACGACCATGGCAGAATTAACGTTGAGTCCTCTGGTCCTTCCCAACGTGGCTAATATCACCAGGGGTAGTAGGAATAAAAGGGGCATGGTAATGAGTGGGTTACAAGGCGTGAGGTGCGTCGGGATGTAAGGTAAGGAAGAAATACCCACGGAATACATATGAGTACTCTTAGCTTCGTATTCTCGGTGGTTTAGTAGGCTTTCTTAGAATCCCTTCCTTAGCGATTTATTTGGTTCATATTATTACAGTTTAATACACTTTATTTTTTTCTTTTCTTTTTTTTTACACTCAGCAGCACCCACGGAACAAATTCTACACTCTTAGGTTCGTATTCTCGTTGATTTAGCACCTCTTCCTTAGCAAATGATTTTGCAATGATTACTGCAGTTTAATACTCTTATATGTGATATACTGAAGGTCACTTTAATAGAGAAACATCCATGGAATATGTATGAACATCCTTGGGTTCGTACTCTCGTCATTTTAGGAGGTTTTCTTAGTGCCTCTTCCATAGCGACTAATTTCGAATATTACAGATTAATATTCTTTTCTGTGTTGCTTAGATAATGTAACTATCGACATGATTTGCATAATATATGACAGTAGGCAGAACATTAGCCAGCCGTACGCAGGAAATTAGGAAGAGGTACTTGGGAGTGTCCTAGGCCAGTGTTCTTCAAACTTTTTTCATCGCGACCCAGTTTCATTTTATGTATTATCTTCACGACCCTATTGCACGGCTGTTGTACCTCTCTCTCTCTGGTTTGAAAGCTTTTTACTAATAAATACATACATCTATACATACATACATGTATACATTGCATAAGCATGTACACTACCATATACTGTATATACATACATATGTGGATTCAAAATTATTGCATATGTTGAAAGTGTGCTAATATAAATTTTATGTATTAAAAATATTATGACAAAATATGTATAAGTACTGTGTAAATTGCAGCTAAGCAGAGGAAAATAGTGTGCCTGTTCAATGTTCTTGGTGTGCCTGCTTGTTACTAATTATCTTGGCCCAGTCTGGCTTGCAGGAGGATACCGCTACACGCATGTCGACTGTAGGACTGAGTCGGTTTCTCTGTTTGTTTTTTGGCTTTGTCGGGGTTGAGAAACCAGCTTCATACAAGTAGCCTGTGTAGTTGTAAAAAATATCAAAAGCAAGATACTTTCCTTACTTAAATGTGGATATTCCTTGGAAACACTTATCCAAAATGATGACGGAGTTGATGACTTGTGCCTGATTCTTAATGATGTCCAACTTGTGAGATGAAGAAGCTCATTTTCTTGATCAGGTGTTAGTTTTAGCCCTACAACAGCCTCTGGTCTTTCATAAGCGTAAGGGTCTTTTACCCAGTGCTTTTCTCTCGTATCTTGTAACTCATCTTTAGGAAAGTACTGTTCGAAACTCTCCGACAAAGAATGAAGGTGTAGCTGTATATCGGATTTAATTTTCTCCAGATTTTCCTCACTGATGCTGTTTTCTTCAGTGTGCTGCAAAAGTGTTCGGAACATATACCGTAGTAAATAGGGCGATCAACATCAAGCCTGGCTTACCACAGCATTATTGATTTCTTAAATGTTTCTACTTCCTCACTGTGTCGGAATACATAATTTTCTTTCCCTTGCAGTTTCAGATTAATGCATTTCACTTATTATTTACATATCTAGTTACGATGTGGCGACCCACTGAGCAAAAGCTTGCGACCCAGTATTGGGTCGCGACCCGTACTTTGAAGAACCCTGTCCTAGGCCGACGAGACAACAGATCTTAGAATACCAATCACCTCTCATTCTGCCGCTAGTCTTAGTGAGCTTCCTTATGCTTTCCCCCCCCCTTTTTTTAATGAATTGCTGCATTAAAGTCGAGTGGATCGTACCATACAATTTTTATAAAGGTCCAGTTAACCATTACTATCCTATTGTAATCAAAATGTATTAAAATTGAAGGCACTTTACATAAGAAAATATATGAAGGTTCCAATAACCAGCCAAGAGTACATGAAAACAAAAATTTTTCGGCCTCCTGTCACTGGTAATGGAACTGCCTCGTGTCATGTCGGGGTTGAATTGTGCTTGTTTGTTCTCTTCACTCAGATGGCATCCACTGCTTATTTTGTTTTGTTTTCGGCACCTTCAGACGATTATTACCTAACTCTGGAGATAATTCTACGACTGGAGAGGACAGATACAGCCTTTATTAATTTCTTTACTACAAGACGTCTGCCCTCGGTGCCCAGCCTTATTAGGGGGCCAAGGTGAATGGTTGCCAGTCTGAATAAGAACGACGCTTTGAACACCATGTACAGTATAAGGTTCGCCCTTGGTCCTGGGCGAATGCTCTAAAAACAACGTTCACACTCCAGTAATGTGCAGCTAAGGGTTGTATTCTAGGTAGCTTTGATTTCGAAACATTTTCTCGTTGGCGATTTCTTCTGAGCGTTACACCTAAATGTCCTCTTGTACTGTATGTTGTTGCCGGTCCGTCTGGTCGAACTGACCCGTCGACCGCAGGTAGGCAACTGCCCCTAGGCCGTCCCAAATTTTCACTGCACCGTTGATGTTGTGTCTACGTTTGAGGCCCATGTTATCGTCACTTAAGGAGACTTCCTATTACCTCTTCCTTACGGATTTATTTTTGGGTTTTACTGATCAATATCATTTTGTACTTTATGTAGAGTATGGCGATATTTGAAGGATTTATAAAATAAACATAAGAGGGCAACAAGGTGTAATAAGCAATAAATCCCTTAGGAAGAGATGTTAGGGAGCTTCCTTAACCTGTAAGAATACGATTCTTCGTGTGACATGTGCTGTAATGTTTCATTCTGTGTGTGTTAAGGTGTGTGGACCAATTCTACCAGCAGGGAACGTGTCATCTGTGATTAAAGGGATTGTTGGAGGGGGTGGGGGAAATAGCGTTTGGTATGACAGAAGTGTCTATGGAGGTGCTGTACCTGCCACATACCCATGCACTGTGGTGTTGTCTGGCATTTATACGTGTAGTGCATGTGGTATGGATCCATTCCCTGAAAGAATTACACTGAACAGATCCAAGTGTTCGTTTAGTGCTTGTGAATGTTGGAAGCAAACTGGACAAATTTATTGTACTGGGAACCCGGGATTGCTCTCAATGTCTATGGCAAGTGTGAGAAGGAAGGAAATAGGTGTTGGAGAGTCATTCCCTATGCAAAAAACAAATATAAAACAATTAGGAAACACCTGCCCCCACGTTGGAGACAACGTCCTGCCAGGCTTACTGAGATCCTCCTCGCAGAATGCAGGGTAGTTTGGTGAGGTTTGGCCCGTACTTGAAGTAGCAATTGTTCCTCCTCGTTTAGGGTGCATGGCGCCACCCCGGGTAGGCTCCCCTCCAGCGCATGTACTGTACGTTCTTAATGCAAACTACGACGATATAAAAGTGCTGTATAAATCATACATTAGAATGTTTAGGTGTAATATGATAGACAAATCCTAAGGAAAAGGTGCTACGAAGCCCCTTATGCCGCTTAGGATACGGCCTATCCACTCATTCTGTTTATATAATTGTCTCCATTTTCCTACTTCACTAAGATGCACAACAGCTACAAAGCAATGACTGCTTCAACATCTTGACGCCTTGCATGCTACTGTATAATCTTGTTATTCTTGTTTTTCTTCTTGGTGGTAGTGGTGGTGGTGGTGTTGCCAAGCCTCATCTGGACACGAACCAAGTGGATTGCAGGCTCAAGCTTTTTTTTACCCTGCAGTCCACCATAATCGTTGAGGGAAAGAGGGGAGTTGAAAGACAGTTGTACAAAAAGGCAATGATGCCATCCGGTTTTACAAATGCCACGGCGTGAAAGCGTCCCTCTCCAACACAATTGTACTCGTATTCTTGCAACCAGCATATAATTATGTGTCCCGCAGTGGAGGGGTTTGATATAATCATAGCTGTGAACACATGGATTTCAAAGATATCCGCATACATATTGCAGGCCTGGATATGCAGTTTCCATGTTTTCTGTGAATGCACAGAATGAAGACGCATATCTAGTTTATTCCATTCTAACTTCCTCCAGGCGATATTTCTCAGGTTAGGGGGCACCTCCACCAACGCACTGAACCCGGAATGCCATTTTCATCTTATTCTTGCCATCTTATACGATTTTATTCACATTTGGATAAGATGTTCGAGCTGGTAGGGGGTTAGGTACAGCCTGAATAAATCTCTTCAGTACAAGAGACCTCTTATAAGCTGAATACAATCGTCTGGTAGCAGCGACAGTATATTACAAAAAAAAAATCCGGATTCAAGAGGTTAGTTCCATGAAGACTATGATAATTTCTTTTTATTCTTCCCATCCCCAAGTGATTTTATTCAGCTTAAGAGATTTTTCGTAGTGAAGGGATTTGAAATCGTCTTTTTTTATGCACAATCTAGTTTCCTCCAGACGATTTTCTTCAGCTTAGGGGAGACGTCTGATTTTAAGGGAGCTCACGTGGCACTAATTAACCACAGTCACATATACGATGTTGGGGCATTTTCATTGGTGTGTGTGTGTGTGTGTGTGTGTGTGTGTGTGTGTGTGTGTGTGTGTGTGTAAAAGATCATACAATTATCCTGAAGCCCTTTCTGCACTATGATTTCTACTTGTATTTATTTCTTACCACCTAACCGCAGGACGATTTTATTCTGCGTAATTCCTTCTCTACGATGACGTCTTATTTCATCTTTGCTACGATCAGACGATTTTACCCAGCTTAAGAGATACGTTTGCACACGAGGGGTTGAATCTTGCATCTATCACCCCCTCTACCTCTGTAGAACACAAGACAAATAAAATCGTCTGGAGGCAGCAAAAATATGGGAATAAAGGAGAGAGAAAGAGAGAGAGAGAGAGAGAGAAAGAAAGAGAGAGAGAGAAAGAGAGAAAGAATTTCAAAGCCAAGAAAACCCCCTCGTTGTACAGCTGTTAATTAGGGTCATGAATTAACCCCACCAGTTAGAAAAATTTGTCTCCCTAAGGCTGAATAAAATCGTCCGGAAAAAGGAAGAAAGAAGCAGCAGTAGAGGCGTCATGGGTCTTTTCATGAGCCTTGAGAATGTGTCCGAGGCGTGGAGGGGAGGATAAAAAAAATAATGGTGGAAATAATGATTGTGTTGTTTGGGAAGGTGATGGACAGACATGATGCGTGAATATCTTGCCACTACCATATCATCACCATATCACTACCATCATCACCACCACTACCGTACCATCACCATATCACCACCATCATCACAACTATATCACCCACACAACCATACCATCGCCACACCACCACCACCACCGCAACCATCACCACCATCAGACCACTACCGTATCACCACTACCACCGCAGCCATCACCACTGTCATACCACCATCGTATCACCACCATAAGACCCACACAATCGTACCATCATCACACCACCACCATCATAACACCCACACACCCATACCATCATAACACCCACACAACCATACCATCGTCACACCACCACCATCATAACACCCACACAACCATACCATCGTCACACCACCACCACTACAGCCATACTGCCATAATTTCCACTACCGAAACTCCGCCACCGTATCGCCACAACACCACCACCTCAGTCACTATAGCATCACTACACTAATACTACCACCACACCACAACCACACCACACCACAGTACAATAGCTGTCCCCTACTCTGACCGCGACAACCACAACATACAGAGGAAATTTAGATAATTAATGTTTGTGTAGATTTATCATTCTGAGGATCCCCATTTCCTCTATATTTTCCTTAGTCTCTTCAGCGCTAGGACGCCATTTCTACTTTTTTCCTGCCTCTACCTGACAATTATATTTGGCCTAAGAGAGTCCACTATGAGTCATGGGTTTATCGAACGCTCTATCAAATCCCCTACCCTTCGAAAAGTCTCTCCTGTGTGTAATAAAATCGTCCTGTATTAGGAAGAACACACTACAAACAGATGCCATCACAGTAATAAAGTGATTCGGCATATCCTCAGCACACATCTCTGGTGACCCGTCCTTAACTAGCAACTCATCCGTCAGATCATTCTCTTCATCCGTCGAATCACTCTCTCTCTCTCTCTCTCTCTCTCTCTCTCTCTCTCTCTCTCTCTCTCTCTCTCTCCTCTCTCTCTCTCTCTCTCTCTCTCTCTCTCTCTCTCTCTCTCTCTCTCTGTGAGGGGAGAAGCCAAGGAAAATATATTGTGAAAGGTGTAATAGGTATCTCAATACCTCTTCCTTGGCGATTTATTTTCCATATTACATCTTATCATTATCTTTTATTAATACCGTTTAATATCGACATTGCTTGCGGCAATAACTTAACAGAGGATATTGAGGTGTGAAGTGCAAAATAGATCGCTTAGGGAGAGGTGTTACAAATTCCCCAAAGCCACTTAGAACACGACCCTAAATGGTGTGAGTGGGGATAGCGGAAGTAGTGAAAGCAGAGAGTGTGAAGGTAAATCAGGCAGTCTAGTGAAAAGGAGGACTAACTACCCATCATCCCCATCTGACCACCAACACAACCCGTCCATCCCCCTACTCTCTCTCTCTCTCTCTCTCTCTCTC